>CEMJ01394411.1:54024-71037 GCA_900068955.1 Clitocybe nebularis | reverse complement strand
CGGATGGAAGAACGAAGGACGGCTAAGCCATCTGCAGAGCGAGAGAACGGGGTGCGTCCAGCGCCTTTAAGTTGGAGTTCATACGTTAAATCAGGGTCTGAAGGATGTGGTGTAACCACTGTAAAGTCATATGATAGAGATGAGTTTGAATCAAACATGTAAGGGCTGTTCACTCAACGAATTGAGATTGCACGTCCGTCGCCAAGTTGTCCAGCCCAAGATCCAAACTGATGACCACTGTATCGAAGAGACCAAGGAGCGAATGCAGCTTCCGGGCTTGCGGTTGGCGGGGACATTAGGACTTTGTGGCCACCGAGTACATCAATGAGCTCTTGACGCGCAGACACAGCATCTTTGAAGTCAGAGGGTGTAGGATCGCCCTCATCATTATAGGCGCTTGCTAAAGAAGGAGTACCAAGCAAAGCAAACGCATCTCCGACTTCTAGATGAGGAAGGCAGTCTCTCAAACCAGTCTCTGAAAGACCGATAAGTTCCCGTGGCTGGTCCCTGTTTTCTGGATAATACATCTGAAGTGATCGTCGCGAATCATTGTTCGCGACGGGACACTCGTGAATGGCTTCACGGGCGCTCAACCACTTTTCTATATAAGCTGCTTTATCTTCGACAGGAGGCTCCGAAGGGCCTGGGGGTTCGATGTCATAAGGGAAAGGAGTAGGCATGGGGGATACGAATGAGAAATGACATTGAGCAGGGAGGAGCTAGGGCTTGATTGTTAGATTGCAGTATTTTGTGGGATTCTAAGTGACATACACGAGCCCTGCGCTGGAGGCTAGGACTTGATGTGAGAACTTTTGTACGAAAATCGGACACCGAGGGAGTATGTGTATCTGGGGTGAGATTGTGTATTAAGAGTTGGGTGGGTGGAGCTAGAGGGAGAGCGGAAATGGGCAGTCTTGTCAACTTTGCAGTAGAACCCATGGTGGTTATAGTTCTGGCAGAGAAGAATCTCATGCAAGTAGTCGGGTCAGGTCATGTTGATATCATATATGACTTTTAGTCAGTTCAGGCTAAGATCACATGTGTGACGCACTTGTTTGCCAAAGGCTTTCGATCCTAACATTCTTGCCATCGAAACTCCGAACGCAACCCATCCAATACGCTATGATAACGCACAAACCTGTGCATTCAGCAGGCGCAACCTGAAGCATACAGCACTGGCAATACCGTTCTCTAAATTCATCGTTCGGGCATCTGTCCACCCTTCGCGGCGTCGTCGCCCTTCTCGGAGAATCACCGGCCTGGATAACCGCTTTCATCACGAGTACTGATGAGTTGTCCTACATAACGGAGTTTTTGTGCCCATAGCTGTGTAACCCGCATGTAAAAGATTATGTACTGTGGTTATGTAGCTGTTAAGAGCAAATAAATCACAGTTCAAAATAATCAGACCAGGTGTCAGGAGGCTGTACAATGTCAATGATTGATGGACTGTGGCGTGGGCCAACTTCTCCTGAGTCGTCTCTTCGTGGTTACATCTAGTTTGTATTCGCTCCCTTTAAACCCTTCTCCCCTTTCATATAAAAAGAGCCTCTTGGCTGAGACTCCTTATTGCCCTTAAATCCAATGTCGGCTCGTTATGCCTCTGTTCCAAACCCGAGGTCAGCGCCGGACGCAGAGCAGGAGCTGGACGATGCATTTCTGTCCGATAATGAAGATGATGGCACCACAATTCATGAATCCACTCCCCTCACCCATAACAATACCCAGCGCTCGACTGACCTGACTGGGGATGCGACAAGCTCTATTCCAGGCACATACGATTTTGAGAGGGAATATGACTATCCCCCGCCTGGATCACCGCCCCGCCCATCAGCCAGAGCGCTACCCAATGACTATGGAAATTCCAACGGGGAGTTGCCAACTTCGCCCGTTCGAATCTCACCGCCCAGGCCCTCATTCTTTAGAAGAGCAGTTGGCGCCTTGCTTCCATCTCATTACGTTCGTGTGCCAACGGAGTCACAGTCTTCAAGGACAAGAGGTGGTGGCATAGAGAATGATGGTGTCTTTGCCAATGTGATGGCTAAGCCTCAGAGGACTCGCACAGTTCAAATGGAAGATGGCGATGTCCACTTCGTACCTGAGGATAATCAAAAAGAGGTCCCACCTGTAAGCAACCTAACTTGCTCCATCATTTTTACATGCGCTCAGGGGAAGACGGTAGTCCTATGCCGATGCACAAGCAGATGCAGTACCCCCATACTGGGAGACAACAGTCCATGCCCCTGCATCGCTCGAACCTGGCGCAGACATGATCATTGATGACCTGCCCACTGGTTCATTCTGGATATTCTGCGTAAACTTATTCATTTCCTTCTTCTTCCAATTCGTCGGTTTCCTCCTCACATACCTCCTTCACACTTCGCATGCAGCAAAATTCGGCTCGCGCGCAGGCCTCGGGCTCACTTTAATTCAATTCGGCTTCTACTCACGCTCCATGTCACTGACGGACCCAGATGATGACAAGCAGGCGGAAATAACCCTCCCCAGTGATACCACCACGCCGCCTGATAATGCAGACGACGTTATCATGCCCACCGTGACGTCTAAAGATTGGCTCTCGTTCTTATTCATGACATTGGGTAAAGCACCCCTACAACATTTTATCCCTACCTCGTCACTTATTCTAACATGATCAGGATGGTTCCTTTTACTTTCATCAGTCATTGGGTACTGGCGTGTCAAACGCTGGGAAAAATCAATCCGCACTGCATCAACTCCCATCACGCCCGAAGCTATAGAGAGGGACATCGCCATCAGACGTAACATCGAAAACGTCTTTGGCATTTCCTTTGCGGAGGACGAGGAAGTTCGGAGTGCTCGTTCACGGGAGCTCCAAGCACGGGAGGAGGCCAGGTTGACTAGGGACCTAAGAGCAGCGGGGCTACTGTAGTTGCTTTGAAATAGTACGTATCATGCACTTGACCAATCACGTTTTGATTTTGACCCTATATCAGATCTTTTGACAGATATACAGGATTTTTTTGCTGGTCGTCGTGTTCCTCTGTACTGTTAATGATGTGATCTTATATATTTATTATTGGAGAACACTGACTCCTATCTATTACTAACTTTGTTGCTTCGTTCCTGATCAAAGAGATCACCCCATCCCCATGAAACTACTTCCGTTCGTAATCACCTCACTCACAGAGATCGAAGTAGATTTGAGATTCAAGTCTTCTGAAAATTCATCAAAGTCCAGATGGTTGCTCTACTATCTTTTCCACCTCCCACCAACCATCGAGCACGATCTGCCTTCTCTTCTTCTCCCATCTCATCTTCGCTTTCGTCAGCCTCCAACGTATCTGGGGTGACTTCCGGCGTAGCTACGGTGTTGATAGATCTAGAAAATTCAACTGCTTGGCATCCCGTTTTATGGTATTTTAGTGTGCCTAAAGGTTTGAACGTTCGTGTCGAATACAAGCGGATTCTGGATTTGTGTGAACACAGGTGATGGCTAGATACATGAATATTATGCATACCTCCCGTCCCATCCGCCAACAGCGCAAACTTTCCCATCGTCATGAATAGCGATGGATGAGTTACCTGGATGCTTGGTGCGATGGGCCACGCATCCCGTGTCCGGCGTGTTTTCCGCCAGTTTCTACATGAAATTTAAAGGCGGAGAACCAGAAATAGGATAAATCTCACCGATAGGTCGTAGCGCCCAATAAGATGGTCCGCTGATACTGTTAACGCGAAGTCGTTCGCCCTTGACACCCTCATGGCCATGACTACGTTAGATTAATGATAAAGATGGGTGCTGATGATGATATGCCATACCAGCCTCTACATGAAGCTTGACGTTCCAAATAATATCCCACCCCACACCTTCCACCGATGTCTGTTTGTCGGTGCGAGAATACCTGCGTAGTGTCACATCCCCGCTCTCATGAGCACATATAAACCTTAGCTCGTCTGCTGAGATAGAAGAAGACGACGGCATGGGATTCTCCCTAGGAGCCGTGAAAAGGTGGAGCGACATGATAAGGCCTGAGATGACGTGTTGTCCTTGTTTGAGGGATTCTCCAGAGAATACAAGGCGAATTATGCACCTGTTTTAGACTTCTCTCCAGGTTCTGACGAAAAAATGGACTTCCTCCCTGCTTGGCCCACGGCGGCATGAAGTCTTTGGCACGAAGGCAAAGTCCATATATCCGCCTAAACAATCACAGTCCACGATGAGATGATGTGTATCTAAAGTTGGGAGAACGCGCATACAACGGACGAGTCAATCAGGTTAGGCAAGGCAATGAGACCTTTGTCCTCTTTATCACTTCCAGTGGTGGTAAAGGACAGCTTCATAAGTGAGAATCGACAATAGTTCAAAGCGTTGACATCCATAGAATAACATAGCGATGGAACGGGGAGGTCAGGCTGCGCAGCAGACCCACCAAGCCTAATTGACGACGGGAGCTCTACAATCCGAGTCCACACATGTAATTTGTTATCCCTGGCATGCCTAAAACAACCCCTCTAGAGCGTTATTTCAATAGAAATTATTCTATGAAATCGGCGTACGTGATAACGCGGTCTCCCCATTCTTCCACCCCAAGTAAACTATCTGCATGTGCTTTCCATGAAGCTATTGCTCGGAGTGAACGTGTTGAGGTAACAACAACGAGCCCCGACGCGTCGCCCGAGTATAGCCTTTCATTGTCATCCGAAAATCCAATCGTGGTCAACGAGGCAGAATGAAGACGGAGAATACGACTGGGCGTCGGAGGCAAGGGCGCAGTCATTTGGTATTAGGCCAACAAGGAAAAAGGTCCGATCGGAATATCCGTTCGATCAAACAAGCGAAGTAACTAAATATGGAACTCATTATCGCCTGGGATTCAGAAGAATGTGGTCTGTATGAAATAGATCATGATTCATGAGCAATCGTACAGATGTGACTCATACTAAAAGTACAACAACGAATTAACCGAAATCGAGAATTCATCTACTGCCGGAAGGGGAAAAACGCTTATGACACTGCATCACGCCTCCTAAAACCTCAACGAAGTACGGCCGCTTTTCTTTTTGTGGACGCCTCAACTTCTGCCTTGAAGCTAGATAAGAAATCGGCGGAGGTGCGAACAGGTTTCCAGCCAATTGAACGGGACCGATTGGCACGGCAGCGGGAATTAGACCCCAAATAAGCAGATCCCTGCACAAGGAAACAGTAAACTTGTCAGAACAAGCCAGATGAAAGCGAATCGCAATATATTATTACCCCAAAGTACTTGTCAAGCTCTTCCTGCGTAAACGCGGTTGGCTCGGAGTTTTTCGCTTTCCCTAACGAGACGAGAACTTCTCCGAGGGCCCTTCCGACTTCATACATACTGTGCTCGCCGTTTTCCCCAAAGTAGATGCCCTCGCGCCCGTGCCCGGTAGCCGGGTTGGCGACGATCGAGTCGTAGAGGACGATATATAAATCAGCGACTGTATTGAGAGAATCAGGACTATATCGAGAAACAAAAGAACGTGCGTCCGAACCATCTTCGATATTCACATCAGGCCACAGGTTTTTTCCTTCTCCAACCATCCCTGCTTGGCCACGACCCAAGGATGCATCAATCAAGGCTGGGATTTGAATTGAATAAGGGTTTTGTATCCCCTCGTCGACGAGTTTGCCAGTGGCGATCCCATAGATAGTGGAAGGAAGAACTATATAAGTTCGAACGTAACCTACAGAAACCAGTTCATGATATATTTTTGAAGAGACGTTTTGACATCTACCTTGCTTATCGGCGTTCACGAGCTCTAAGTCAACGTGACGGTGTGGTTGAGTCGGAGCAAGAGTCTCAATCTGGTCAGGGTTCGCGTCGTCGTAGATGGTATCATAAGCGAATAGCCCTCTGGCATCATCAGCGAGAACGCCTGTGGAAGTTGTAAGATATACGGCGGCACCATATATAACCAACGGCATACCGGTTCCGGACTGTTTGGGACGATGAATGTGCGTTCAATTGAATAGCTTTATTTTATAAATGACGACGACGTACAGTGTGGATAAAGGTTGGGACAACTCCAGTTGCAGTATAACTTTTTTTTAAACCTCTCAAAGTCGCTTGTGCAGCATCGAGATGATCAGCATCAGCCTGTGAGAGTGTTCAGTAATCCTGAGTCGCTTTATATTTTACACCTGAAGAAAATCACACACCATAGTTATAACAACGTCAGCTTCAGATGCGAGTTTCTCAATCAGCGCAAGATCTGAATGTGATCCGACGACGGCATTGACGCCTAATGTCCTCAACTTGTCCGCCTTTTCGGGGGAGCGAACAAGGACTGTGATGTCAAATGATGCCGCATTTTTATGGTTGAGGAAACGATGAAGGACGGATCCTCCAATGTATCCTACACAAAGCGTTAGTCCCGTTTGTGTAATCAGATGGGAGTGGGACAAACCAGTAACCCCTGTCATGAAGATGCTGGTTTTGGGAGACATTTTGAATACTTATAAGTTACCAGCAGATATATTAGTAGTGATTGAGGAAGGAACGTGCGATGGGACCAGCTTGTTCAACTTGAGAGCGTTATATACGCTGTCAAGAGCTTGCTTTACAAGCAGATTAGAAGCTTGTGGAAGTTTCCTCAACTGGTATGGAGCTCGATGACGAATTGCTTGCCTTACTCATCTAGATTCTTATATTGTACCATGCGATCTACTATGCTTTCGAAGTCTGAGAAGAACAACAGGATGAATAAGCGAACATCGAGTCTAATTTCGTCTATGCTGTGCCAGATGATGATGAAGAGGACGGCCAAAAGATGAGGATTTTCGACGCAATCTGGAGTAACACATAGTGGATCAGTTGGCCAAAAGAGAACCTAGCATGCCCTTCAAAATCGGAGGCCCACCCTGACCCTCCATTGGGTTGAGGTTTGAGCTCAGTTATTAAATGAAATAGCAACTTCGGTGATCCCCGTATGCGGTTATCTGAACGCCGGATGAACGATAGATCATAGAGCGATCCAAAAGGGCAGCACCCCCTGGTGGGATAACCTTACTATACATGAGGGCAGTAATTCTGCATTCTACTGGAAACAGGCATTTGGATTTATTATTTGTAGTATTGTTAGTAAACTCATCATATATTCTCGTAAACCTTTCTCTGACCCGCCGATATCACGGCATGAAATAATTTGAAAACAATCATGTCCAATGAAACCTACCGTCCTTGATCAAGTTCGACATTCGAACCAGCTGGAATGAGGTCTCCTACAATAGGGAATTACTGGGTTCCCCCTTTACGACTGGCAGGCGTGATTCAGGAGCTGTACAAATATAATTAGACAAGCCGTGCCGATCGCCTGCCTCAAGGTGGATGCTTGAATGTTCCTGCTCGACAGGCTGGACAAATTTGTAAGTCTACTCGCAATGAAGGGTGGATGATACACCACGATTTTCTTATCAGAACCTGGATTAATAAGGTTCTAGGATTGTCTCATCGATAATTTAATGGAAATCCTTGATGGGAACTCATAAGAGCACAGGGGGAAGGGAAAACAGGGCATGTAGACACTAAAAAAAGGAAAGGGTTTAGTGGAAGTATGGCAGGGAACGAGGAACCCACCATTTTATTGGCTTCTCAGAGGTCAAAATTTCCAGGTCAACGGCGCCATGGAGCCACACTTGTGGAGGAGTTTCTATTTAATTTGAATGACCGGCCTCGTGATAAATCGTGTAATAAGCGAGGAATATCTGTCATGTTGCCAGAACAACCCTTAGAATACGGAGTCTCAGGGAGGGGGAGGGGGAGTTCAGGGTGTGCATGTTGGACTAAAGAAGACTGGACCCCAAACCTACTTCAAACTAAGCGTGTTGCACGGTGGAGACAGGGGACCATGCGTATGGGCTATAAGCGCCTTCTGGAATAGGCTGAACAGGATCCCATGTCTAAACCTAGGGGGGATGTGGCGTTCATATAGTCTTACGATCTCGAGCACCTCCGCACCGTATACATGCTTGTTTAAGGTCCACCAGTTATCAACCCTCCAGTTATCAACGGAGATTTTCGTAGGACCATTCTTACTACGTTACTCACGACGTAAGAACAATTCTGGGGGACCATGAATAGAAGACACCTATCACACATCAATGAGTGAATATTTGAATGAAACATGAATTTCATTACCTAGGGGGGATCCATGGTTATCTCCGATGTCACCAGGTATTGATGGTGGGCTACCGCGACAGAGCACTGCGAGCCTGGACCACTTGGTTGGTGGATAAGCGTTGAGCCATGGAATGGGCGGACGTTCCCTGGGCGTGGGTGCTATGCATCGCTTACACGCTAGCTTCAGTAAAGATGCTTGCAGCGTTATGAATCTGTTACAAAGAACCTGATGTAACGGGTTACCCATGATGGTATCGGGCCCGATTTCTCGGTTGGTGGCATACCATCGCAGGAACCAAATCAAGGACCCTAAATCTCGAGTAGTATGTACAACTTACGGGTCGCCCATAATGGGGACTCTCACATACTTACCGCACAATTTGCGATATCACAACTTTACAAGTATGAATTGATCTATAAACCACAACGACAAAAGCGTCGTCGCGAAATGTAATGAAGACAGATTCTCAAAGACGTATCAGATGTACTGAATGGCTTGCCTATCTCCACTCCTAGGGCACATAGAACGACCCCTGTAGAATTTTGAGTTTAGGTGACCGGATAGGGAAGTATCGTGAGCTGAGATTGGGATATAATGACTCCTGCGCTGATTCTTTGTTGTACGTTCGGGATTGATAAGCGCAGCTTGAACTTCACTAGGCCTCGAGGCTGGGCCTCCCTTGATAGAGTGCCCATACGTACATAACGACCATGTTCTTGTAATCATTGCGATTGTCAAATCCTCTTTGTTGTCGCAAAAAATGAGATCGGCAGCCAAACAAGTCAGGGATGCCTGGATCGGTAACTAAGAACTCACTAGCTCACATGGTATTCAATGTTCTTAATATTTCCATTCCGAAAATGAAACGCAATGGTTGCGCAAAGCGATAACATGCAAAAATAACACACACAGGGTGGCGCGCGTGTGGGTTTCATCCCTATACAACGGGAAGAGATGAGCGTAGGAAGGGGGGTGACGATCGGCCTTGTGCAGAACAAACGGAAAAGGGTCGCGATTAATGGACAAGTGCGCCGCACCAAGCCACCATGTCAGGGGTTGCATGGAGAAGGCATCCAATTTCGGACAGATGTAGGATCTCTGGCAGTGGTCGGCAGTGTATTTGGTAATACACATATGTACTGCGCTGGGTAGTCCGTTACAGAAGGGCTTCCGATGAGCATGGCGAGTCTGTTTAACAGCTTTCTTTCACAGGTGAATTCCGATTGGCGAAAGAACTAGGAGAGAGTATTATTTTGGTAGATGAGTCAGTTTACCCCTGGGGATATCCCGCGTCCATATTTCGAATGCAGAGGAGAGAGGAAAGAGAAAAATAAAACACGAGTAAAATGGCCCATAAATGGGAGCTACATGTACAACCATTTAAGCGCCAAAGAAAACAATGCGGGACGCGAAGTAGAGAAAGCAGTGAGTAAGTAAAAGTGCGGTGACAATGAGGCTTGTTGAATGTTTGGAGAGGTGTCCGGGGACAGCCGAGGGCCGAGCCCACGTGCCATCAGTAGAAAATTGAAGTCCGCCCAGCTCTGCCCAACTCTTCTTGTTACCTTTGCTTTTTCCTTGCTGACCCTCGGCTCACCAGTCCAGTACTTATATTAAATATCTGTGGACTGGTGTCTGCTCCGTCTCTCGTTCCCCCATCATGACTACCCCCCATGTCATAGCTTCCTCCTCTGCCCACCCGTCTCAGTCCGCCAGCTCAAATGGTATCGTCGGTAGTCACTATCGTGTTGGGAAGAAGATTGGTGAAGGCTCTTTTGGTGTCGTATTCGAGGGTGCGTGTTCCCCAACTTGGAGTTACCATTGCCCGCTGCGTTCTTCCCGCGCATTTCGGCCGAAGGCCACTGCCAGCGAACGGAATTTTCTTGGGCTTCTGTGGAATCCACTCCCGTAGTGGATCATGCTGGCGTTCGCTGTACTGCATCAGAAAATTCCGCGCCGGTAGCGACAACTTTTTTGATTTTATTAATTGATCCCTGCCAGTTTTATTATATCATATCATTCTAACTGTGATATCATTTCAGGCAGCAAGATGCTCTCCAACACGCCCGTTGCTATCAAATTCGTCAGTGGCTGTCTTTTCTAACCATCCTTGTTGCTGTTCATTGATTCAGTCATCATCAGGAGCCTCGAAAGTCCGATGCCCCACAACTTCGCGATGAGTTCCGGTCATATAGAACCCTCAATGGAACACGTAAGTTGTCGCCAACGTGACATTATATGATCTAGACATTGACGTCTCCTATTCCCCCCACCCCACTCGCTCCGCTAAAATATAGCCGGTGTCCCGCAGGTTCACCATTTTGGGCAGGAAGGCTTGCATAATGTTCTCGTCATCGATCTCCTTGGTCCAAACTTGGAAGATCTCTTCGACATGTGCGGTCGCAAATTCACGATCAAGACTGTTTGCATGGCTGCGAAACAAATGGTGGGTCCCTTTGCTTAATATATCAGTACCGCGGGAACAAACATCTATATGGTGCCTTTCCAATCCGACAAATCATCCGTGAATGCCGGCGGTCGAAATATAGCTCCTCCATTCTTATTTCAATCGGGCTGTATCATTCCTAACACTCGTGATTCATAGGTGACTCGTGTACAAGCCATTCACGAGAAGTCGTTAATTTACCGTGACATCAAACCTGACAACTTCTTAATCGGGGTTCCAGGAACAAAGACGGCCAACACCATCCATGTTATCGGTAAGCCTTCTCGCTCATGCCATCGTGTTTTGCCTGTTCTGCATAGACGTCTTGAGAGAAGCTAGAGTAGGGAAAGATCCCCCTCTCCACTTTGATTGTGCCATGATCATGTTTACGTCGGACATAACCATGTTGTCATAACCCCCGTTATTTTTACTATCGGTCTCGTTATTCAGAAGACCCTTATCATGATGCCATTTTCTCATGTCTTGACTGTTCTAGACTTCGGGATGGCCAAGCATTACCGCGATCCAAAAACAAAAGTACATATACCATATCGGGAGCGGAAGTCACTTTCTGGTACGGCCCGATATATGTCAATCAACACGCATCTTGGCCGGGAACAATCCAGAAGAGACGACCTAGAATCACTGGGACATGTTTTCATGTACTTTTTGAGGGGAGGGCTACCATGGCAGGGTTTAAGGGCTGCTACGAACAAGCAAAAATACGAAAAAATAGGAGAGAAGAAACAAACTACCCCGATTGTGGAACTATGCGAGGGCTTTCCAGGTGTGTTCTGTGGCTTCCGAGGTTAGTTTTATCTGATATGTGATGATCAGAGGAGTTCGCGATATACATGAACTATGTTCGCAAGCTCGGGTTCGAAGAGACGCCAGATTACGACTTTCTCCGAGAGTTGTTTACTAAAGTTCTGAAGACGTTGGGTGAAGCTGAAGATGGAGTTTTTGATTGGATGCGTCTGAATGACGGGAAGGGCTGGGAAGCTGGAAACGTGAGCGCTTTATCCCTGGTATATGTTTTCATCTTGAATATCAACAGACCCCTTCCTCGCTCCTTGCCCAGGCTCATGCTGCCGCTTCGCCTCAAACACCACATCGTGAACATCGCCGAGAGCGTGATCATGGTGCCCATCGCCGCGCATCACGGCAGGTTCAAGACAACGTTACCCCCTCCACTCCACTTGTCCTCACACCCTCACAAGCACATGTGAAGGGTAGCCGCAGGACAGGCGATCGTAACAACTCGAATCGCGATATCAGCAGTGTTCAACCGCTTGCCCCTACAAGTCGCCGCGCAAGTCAACAACAACGCGAAGCAAGTGCACTAGCTAGTGCAGGTCTTGCACCCCCACATCCTTATGCTACCGTCCCAAGTCCCAGTGGTTACCGGTCAGCTTCAGCCGTTGGTGGTTATGGTAGACATTCCCCCAATGCTGCTGCTCATGGTCTCCCTAATGGGAATGGGAACGGACTGCATAATGGTTCGGACCCGTACTTGTACGGAGGACAGCCCGGAAAGAATGGCACAAACTCCCGGGATACCACAACGGCCGGAACTACACCGGGAACCAGAGGAATGGGTGTCTATGATAGAGAACAAATGCAACGGGTAGGAGAACAGGATGAGGACGGTGGACACGGACGGAGACGCGGATTTTGGAGCGCATTATGCTGCCGGGCGTGACCCGACTACCCCCTTCTCAAGCGCACTGGATGCGCCTAATGGAATCATATTTAATCACTTGGTCAGCTGTGCGCCACTATCTCGCAAGCCCTTCGCTAATTCAGTTCTGAATCTAGATCAAGACTGCAGAACTTCAAACTCACCTAATCGACATGTCATACATATTCTCAATCACGCCTTCATTTGCATTATCTCGTTGTCTATTATGGCCTTTCACATACCCTCACGTCGTATATCCAGATTGTTCCGTTTGCACTCGAAATGCATTGGCTCTCGCTTCTGGTGTCCTCAACTTCACGAAACGTACTTCACGGCCTACTACTTTAAATAGCTTCACCCTCGTTCAATTGTATTATCTAGCTCATCAATAATGTTGATCTCTGATGACCGTGCTCCATTCTTCGATACTCGAGGTCTGGAGACGAGAGTCCGATCTGAGTTCGGAGGCACGTGTGGCTGGCTTGATCCGGATCTCGTCACATGTTGCAGCCAATGTCGCTGGATTTTGGCGCTCCTCGACACACGTTGGATATCGCTATCTTCATTCGCTCCGAATCCCTAACTTCTTATATTAGTGAACATGACGGAGTCTGATTCTCCGTCAATCCCCGAACTCAGGATTTCTGACGACCTGACGCGAGCTGCTGGCGTACTGCAAGATATGGAGGCGCAAGGCGCGTTCCGTGACCGCTTTCCAGGGTCTCCACCAGCCTTGTTTGGTGCAGGCGGGCCCATGTACGTATACTGTGTTGTTCATATATTAACTATTTAATGACTCCGGATAACCCTTAGGCTCAAGCGTTTCGATGAATCCACCTTGACTAGTCGGATAGCCTCACAGGCTGCGACGCCCCCCCTGTCTGTTAAAGGCATCGGCAATAAAGGTAGGCCTCGAAGAGATCAAGAACCCGTTAAGAATGACACCCAAGCAGTTGCGAAGCCTGATTATTCGGAATCGAAAATCGTACTAGCGATGGTGAGCCTGCTCGAAAGGGGGACATGCCAATCGTGATTGACCTGTCGTATCAAGGTCGGGCTGCCCGCTCGAGGGAAATCGTATCTCAGCAACAAGCTCATGATTTACCTCAAAGTACGTTCATTCGCCCGATGAATCCGCTAACCAACCCCTGACCAATTCGCAGTGGCTGGAATATGATGTAAAGGTACAAATATCGTTTATCTGACACATCTTCAACCCTGAAAGAACATTCCAGGTGTTTAACGTCGGTCAACTTAGACGTACAAGAGCGAGACAGAAAGCTCAGCAGTATAGTTCGGTGATTTGTCCCTTATCGCTCCAGCTTGACATTGTTTTAAAGGAGCGGCGTTAAGGAAGACCACACCGCTTCGTGGTTTAGTCATGACAACCCGCAGGCAACAGAATCGCGCGAAAAGCTTGCTGAGGATAGCTTGGAAATGTTGATTCAATGGCTCAAAGACGGTGGCAATGTTGGTATCCATGGTCCGTTAACCAGAACTCTATTGGTATCAAGATACTGATAACAACTGTAGATGCCACTAACAGCACACGGAGCCGCAGGTGGGTTTAGAACGGCTCTGATCGCTATATGCGTTATCAGACGCCCAAGCTAATATATTCCACAGGGCCAGTATTGAGAAACGCGTCGCAAAGGAGAAGGGCATCCTCTTGATCTTCCTGGAATCTATTTGTGACGACCCCGCCATCATAGCTGCTAATGTTGCGTTAAAGATAAGCTCCGGTGATCCCGATTACAAGGATACTTCACCAGAAGAGGCGAAGCGCGACTTTCTTCGCCGGATCAGTGAATACGAAAAAGTATACGAGACGATTACCGAGCCGCATCTATCATATCTACGAATCGTCAACGTTGGGAGTGAAGTTACAGTTTCCAGAATCAATGGTTATCTATCCAGTCGCATTGCATTCTATCTGATGAACCTCCACCTCAAACCGCGAAGTATCTACCTGTCTCGGGTATGCGTCTACTTGTTCTCTTGTTTCTCGTCTCAGCATATCTTATTCTTATCAAAGCATGGCGAAAGTCAATTCAACGTCGAGGGGAAAATCGGTGGAGACTCTTTACTTTCCCCCCGTGGCATGCAATATGCCGAGGCACTACCTGCGCTGGTAACGGATAATATCGGAGTTGCACCTTTAACGGTATGTAACTTGATCTAAAGACCCGAGCTAAAGATTTTTAATCATGATCAGGTCTGGACATCCACCTTGAGACGAACGATCCAGACCGCCAACAATCTACCATACCCTAAGCTGACTTGGAAGTCACTAGACGAACTAGATGCAGGTCTGTGCTTCGTGTCTTCTCAGCTGACCGGATCTGATATTATACAGGCGTTTGTGATGGCATGACTTATGAGGTAGGAAGCTGTGCTCCGAAATTAATAGTCCGTTAACCCCTTCTCTGTTATTAGGAAATAGAGGTTCGGTAATTTCATCTTTGTTACATGTTCGTGTGACATTAACTATCATATCACACAGCAAGCGTACCCCGATGATTTCGCTAATAGAGATGAAGATAAGTTTAATTATCGCTATCGTGGTGGTGAATCGTATCGCGATGTCGTGGTTCGATTAGAGCCAGTCATCATGGAACTGGAACGTCAGGAAAATATTCTCATCATTGGCCACCAAGTACATGAATGATATTTATCATCATTTTATTCTCAACTAATGGGATATCCCCGATAGGCCATTTTACGCTGCCTGTGCGTCAACTTCGGTTGTTTAATAAGTCATCCACCTGATTATACCCCCTCGCAGATATGCATACTTTCATTATCTTCCCCAAGCAGATCTTCCGTATATCAAAATTCCCTTACACACGGTAATCAAGCTGACTCCAAAGGCTTATGGATGTGATGAAGAACGGTATGGATCTATCTTTCTCCTTTGACGACGTCGCAGCGTGGATTGATATACCCCTCCAGCTATGCACTGCCTATCCAGGCGGTGGACACCCATCGGCCAAAGCCAAAAGCACCCGAACCGGTCATACAACCTATGAACGCTCGGGAGTACTACGCGGCAGAAACAATTGAAGTACCCAAGGTTCAGACTAAGTAGATACAAACTAGACTACAAGAAAATTTCAAACGACAGATATTGCATAAAATCCTTGGCTTGTGGTACTGAATTAATTGGTTTATAGTATCAAGGTTCAAAAAAAGTGATATATATCAACCCCAAACTCGGTGTAGCCGAAAGTTCATAAATTTGCCTCCGTTGAAAAAGGAAATTGAATTTGACTCCGGGTTTATCGTTATGGATCATTCTTGTCTGGAAGGGAGGATGAAGAGTTGTATAAGGATGGTCGAGTGTTTCCTAGACTACTAGACTAGAGCCTGTCTGGACTTGAGAATTGGAAGGTAGGTAACGCCGCCAAGAACGTTCGTGGTGTGACGTTGTGACCAGATAGGCGATCACGCGGTAACGTGAATCTCCCCCAAATCTCCCCAGGTTTCCCACCAGTGAATGGCCTGACTTATAATGCTTGATTCTTACAGCTTTCTCCCAGCTTCCAGCTTCCTCCTGACCAACCCGCACATCTACCATGTTCTCCCGTGCTCTCCGCTCAGTTTCCAATAATTCTCGTCTAATTTCACGCCCAACGCGTCCAGCGGCAGCCGCAATACGCCCCTTCCATACTCCTTTTGCGGCCCTCGGTAACTCTTCTCTAACTTCGCCGCCTCCACCGACGTCATCCGAAAGCGAGAAACAGTTCGATCCTTATGCAGACTTGGTTGATGAAGTCACTGGAACCCGTACATATGTTGTATCAGAACCTGGCGTGTCCACCAAGTTCTACGGAGTGCCGTCAGGCGCCTATCCTACTTCTACACCTTATGTCAACTCTGCCCCCACAGAGCCACCAAAGACACAGGAGACACAGGTCAGTTCTACCTCTTTTAGTCCCTCACGACCATAAATATACCAGTCACACAGTGATTCACCGCTCTGGAGGCGTCGGTGAAGGCTCGTCTATGGGACGCGCGGGAGCTCCTGGTTAAACGGGCGAAAGAGTTTATGGTACTTTAGCCTCATGAGTACAATACCAGGAGAGGGTCCGCAAGCCGAACGAAATCCCGTTTTCCCAAGGAGGGGCCAATAATACTTTGGGAGAAAGTAATTTTTTCTATTTTGGGGGTGTGTAGGAAGACGCATTTTTTGGGCTCTGTTACTCCCTTTCAACTGTTATCAAGTAGACTGTACAAGTATGGACATAAAATAACCAGATTCTAATGACGAACAATTGTTTTCTTGCTCAGAACGGGGACCAGTGAAACCATTTCGGCACCAGGCAGTATTAGAAGATATCAGAAGGGATCGAATCGAGTCGGAAGAAAGAGATTGGCATTTGGGATAGCCGTCGATCTGTATGGCGTGGGAAGTGATTGAAAGATTCTGTACGTTGGTTGCCTTTATTAGGAAACGCTACTCTTTGATAGGAGCTATTTCAGGCGACGACTGACCCATTACTTTCTGATCACGTCCCGTCGGATATGAAGCGAGAAAACCAGAGGAGCAGCCTGGCCAGCTGATCAATGAAAAATCGTTGAGTCTTATAGAGAGGTATTTCCACCAAGCGTGATATAAACCCTCTTATTTTAGACACGACAACCTTTTTCTAGGATCACACTATTAAAACACATTAGTTGGGAGAACATAGTTCATACGTATAATGTATTTATATGGCATAAATGTACGGGTGCAGTACAATTACCAAAACGAGAGGTGGGA
>CEMJ01394411.1:11181-41544 GCA_900068955.1 Clitocybe nebularis | reverse complement strand
TGCTTGTGGACAATCTCGCCTTCATCGGCCATCCTGTTTGCGCGGAGAGAGACGGACAATGGAGGTTCAAGCCGGAAAGGATGAAAGCTGGTCCCCGTGGTCGAGAAACGAGAAGCAGTCAATCTCCTCACATGGAAAATAGAGCTTCAGCTAGTCCGGACAGGCCTATATCCTCTGAGAAAGCCTCTCTGCCAAAAGCGTCCTGGTTGCAGACATTCCATTTTGTTATGGTCTTTGATATACCAGATCCCTCATCTTCTGCCTCTGGAAACGTGTCGAAATATTTTGACATCATCTACGAACAGATAGCTTTTACTGTGACCGCCGTGTTATTCCAGGAACAAGTGTTGTCAAACTTCGTAGAAGACGAATGCGAGACATTAGGTTCGTTGAAGGATTCGTGCATTTCGAAAGGCAAGCTTTTGTGTATCCTCTAGCCCGGTTAACCCTGTTAACGGAGTACAGGGGAGCCATTCTCGACCTTCGTCAACAAGGCTCTAGAAGTTTCGTCTATCGCGCCTGCCATGAAGTCACTGTACGAAGCTATCAAATCGTCCTATATGGCATACATAACGATACACAATTTGCCATTGGAGATGCAACTTCCTCCTTATTTGGATGTTTTGCTACATAGCGAAGGGGATAGCGAGACAGACTTCATTCATCAACCTGATGAGGATGAAATGCAACCCTGGGGTTCGGAAATGAGCTTTGGATGGAGGTTACCTGCACTTGTGCCGTGGAAAAGTCTGTTACTTTTGGACGGACAGAATGGCCTCGGTCCACACATCAACCTCAGAGGTCCTCATGTTAATCCGGAGGACAGGACCCTCGTCGAAGGCCTCATTCGATTTTTGGAAACAGCTTCTGTTACACTCTCGTAAGCCAGATGCTATGTCTCTTGGCGTGTCTCATAATTCTGGCGTTTTAGTCTTGCTGATATGGCGAATCTTTTGGATTGGAATTTAGTGTCCCAAGTACTACCCACTGTCCGTTGGTTAGTTCAACACCGCAGAGCAAAGGTGGTGGACATAGTTCATCCTGGATTGAAGACAGTCTTTACGCTTCCACCCAAGTTTGACCAGCCGTGTGTTTATATTAATCATTGTCGAGGCATGTCAATTAACAATTTGTTTACCAGGATTGCTGAGTTGAGTGCAGATTTCTCGAGCGAATTTTCACATCCTTCTATACCTCCCCTTCCACAAATTTTATCCACCATATCCACCGCTATATCGAAACAGAGCGATAACCATTTTTTCGCATCGGTGGTAAAATCCAAGGAGCTCATACCCATGTACCATGATGTTGTTCTATGGATGTTAAAGCGTGATATGCTTATCACGCTCCATCTTCGTATTCGCGTTGTGGCAACGCGAACGTTGAAACTGAGGGTCAGGATCGAACGAGAGAAGGCGCTTGCGAAAAAGGCAGGCCTCTTAAGGGACCAGAGCCACAGTGGTCTTCGGCAGGAATTAGAGGCTGATGATATAGAAGACCTGGAATCACCTCTCGCTTCTGGCCTTGCTTGGCTAGTGGCGCTCTCTCCAAAACGAGCTCGAAAACACTCCCGGCGGCAACATTCAAATGACTCTAGTAGAAGTGAAATGAGTGATCTTATTATGCAAGAGAGCGACGAGGAAGGTCGTGACAAGGCCAACCACGGAAAGAGAACAACAGATGAGGATATATCATCCGAACCAGATGAGCCCGACTCAGGCTGGGATACTGCTGAGGATCATCTGGGTCCGTCGATGATTAGTGATCCGGGGAGGGCTACTCCTTTACAGCGGCGCTGGTTATCAGCAATGTCAGAGGGGAAAGAGCCCCACATAGCGACAAGATTTCAATTGTAAGCCGCCTCAGTGTCTCAGACGTACTGAACTCATTTTTACCCAGAATCAATCAATTTTTTGATGGGAAAAGGACTGACGACGAAATCCTATTCCGTGCTGATATTTCAAGGAAACAGCTGCGAGAGGTGCTACATCACTACGATGAATACGTGAGGTCTCGATTCACACGATCCATACCATTTTGCTAAATCCCTGCATCTAAGCTCCAAACCTTTTTACATCCATCATAAAAAGAGATGCTTTCACCATCCCATCTATTTCATAACGAAACGATCCGATCCCCTTCGGTTGAATCTCCTAGAACCTAGCATAGCCTTCAAAGGCCGTCCCTGTGCACCCACCCCAGCAACCTCTCCGCCTTGCCACAATCAAAGAAACCTATTTTCCCGCTTACATCTTTACCCTCTTTGATAGGTACTTCTGGCCAGTATTTCTCCCTCAAAAATTTCGTGTCCTCGTCAAAAGCGATCCTAGGTGCCGCTATGAAAAATGCCTCATGGCCTGACCACTTGCCATTTTCTTCTGTCACAGCCAAGAGAAATGCATCGGCCCCGGAATCTTCCTGAATGTAGCCCCACAAATCTTTTACCCGCCGGGCGGCGTCGTCTTCTTGTGCATAAAGTCTGGTGGGAGTTGACCAGTGTAGACGGAGACTCGCCACCCTCATCGACGGATACCGGCGGACGATGGCATCGGCTTGGAGTTCGCATATTCTGTGTCCGTTGCCTAATCATGCATGATTTGAAATCTGAGGTCTTTAGTGCTCACACTTTAGAGAGGCCATAAGGTTCGTCGGGGAGGGTTGGATGCATTTCGTCAATTGGAAAATAATAGAAATGTGGCTCCTGGCTGTATACCATGGTGATAACGTTCACAGATGAAGCTTGGGCTACGCGCGTCACATTCAACTTTTCCATAGAGTTAAGACCTTGAACTGATCGCAATCCATCAACTTACCTCTGCACATGCTCGAAGGACGTTCCACGAAAGAACGACGTTACTGGAAACAAGATCTTGACACCATCGCTATTTTGGTTTCTGATCACGCACTTGTTATGTGCCAACACCTTGTAATCTATAGGATTAGGAGCTGCTGCCAGATGAATAACCCCCTCACATCCTTCCAATGCTTTCAGCGTTGTGTCGTAATCTCTAAGATCGGCACAGATAAATGTTAGGAGGGGGTGTTGGGCCGCTTCGAGGTCTGTGCCGGCAGTCTGGTCAATTCCGACGACTGTGTGGCCCCGGGCCAGAGCTAGAGCTACCACTCGTTTCCCAACCCGCCCATTACAGCCTGTCACCGCAATTTTCATCTACGTTTTTAGATGGGAGTATCGGGGAAATGTTGGAAGCAGGAGAGTCTAAGGTTACTCCAAGGAATATTGCCGTGTGACCACCACGCGCTATAATTATATTGGACCCATTGGTTGTATAGCGGAACATCCCCGGGTATTTACTCGCTCAAGTCGGAATGATCCCCCGATGAGCCGATTCTGTTGAATGGGGGGCGGGTTTTGCACCCCCGACGTACACCAGCGCAAGCACGACACATCCATCCGGCCATGTACGACATCTCAGTCCACACGTTTTGCAGGGGCTGTGGACCTATCAAGGTGGCAACAAGTTTGTCCTCTACTGTCAATCTCCTATCAGGATGCTATTAACCACAGTAGTCAGTTGTGGTCGTATGATCTCTCTTTTATTGCAATTTCATTCAACATTGGCGGAACCCTTCGTAAAATTCGACTATTCCATATTCCATAATTCACTCCGACTTACAGTCAAGTGATAAAATATCCCGTGCACCCGTTCATGATCCACTATTCTTTTAGGCCTTTGGCCCTTCAACCTGCATGAAGGCCGAATATCGCAGAGCCTGGAATGAGCGAGAGTAAGGTGGCAAGTCAGCGTGCTAGCTCTAGTTGATGCTCCTGATAGATGAACATACATAGTAGATACGTGGCTTTGTACGGGAGTTAGAGAAATTAGGGAGCTCTGAGCCGGACATGAGTCTAATAGAAGGTACCCTTGGTGTGATTACGGTCGAGTCGAGAACATTGCCAGAGATAAAGACTATGGGGAAAGTATTGGGCATTCACCTCAACAACGCATGCCCTCCCAAAATCTTGAAGATAGCATTGGATTTGGGGGACGAGTTAACAGATATTAACCTTCACAAAGGTCGAAGCCAATCACGCTACTAGCCGGTCAACAACGCATAACTGCCCTTCGGGCATCGTCGCCAACCGAGAACAAGCATAAGAGGGCAGCCAGTGAGTTTGAGCGTGTTTGTATGACCCTCATAGCAGCACCCAATGTCCATACTCGTGACCTAATTAAGAACAGCTTCATATGGAGGCAACAGCAATATGTTCGGTACGCACGAGTTTTGAGTGAGAATGACCCAATGTCAACCAGATACCCCATAAGACGAACTAAACGAGGAATTGCCAATGCATGGGTAACCACAGGCCTATGAAAATGTCGGTTTAGCTATTGTACCAATCGGGAGCCTCACTGCATTACTTCGTAAGTCTTCCCTTGGACCGTTATAATATATTGCTTTAAACCCTCCTGATCTTCGATTCCGTTTTGAGACCTGTAAATTATGAATTTTCCATGTCCCATGGAGAGAAATGTTTGCTCAAGGGACCCCCCCCCTTGGAGGGATCATCAACTGAAGGGACCATCAAAAACGCCATTCTGTAGTTCTCGTGCCATACAGCACTTAGTGCCTGAGGCCTGAGAGGGTGAGAGGGTCTCTGGGAGTTGAAGTTTCGGAATACTGTATCCAGGATCGGGTGATGGTGTGTAGCAAATGGTTCTAGGGTCCTAATTCTGATTGCACAGTATCGTATAATGTTAATAAGAGGATAGGATGATGGGCTTACAGAACACTGTCACAAGATTCCAGCTCAAGTCAGTGTCCGCATGCATATCCCTGTTCAAGCGCCTAGAGTGGGATTGCGTGAACGTTTCTCATTTGTGACGACGAGCTATGGGGAATGCAATGATGGCCGTAATGCCTCAGGTCAACTCGTATCACTTTGCTGATATCTCGCATCGAACGCTTTATCATCACTCCCTCATTGGTGACATTCACTGGCAGGGGTTCTCGTAACCACTAGTAAACCTGAGTGTACGGGCCAACCTATCATTTACCCAGGTCCAAAGTTCCTACGGTCCAGCATACTCCACTATAGCCCGAAAGGACTCCAATGCCTTCCGCGCCGTTAAAAATTGTCGAGTTTAGCTTTGGCCCTTTCGTTAAAATTTGACTAACGAGTCATTTTGACTCTCAAATTGAGGATGAAATATTACATGCCCATATGTTCCTTGGCCCTATCACGGCGGGAGCTAGAGATCGCGGGATGTAGACCTAAAGACCAAAAAGGATTATGCCCGACTCGGAAGTCTTACCAAAAATATTGGGTTAAAAGGTGATGATTATTCGGAGAGATTACAATGGACCAATCTGAGGTGATCAATTGCTTGCTAGTCACNNNCTAGTCACCAGTGACGACCATTTTCAAGGGACTAGCCTGTGGCTTAGATTGACCATGAGGCAGACGTAGAGTAGGGGGAAGTACTGCACGTTTTCGGCACCTGCAATAAAGAAGTCTTGCCAATCGATGTTTAAAAGTTGACACTTTGTATACTTTCTCTTCGACTTCGATCGTCTGGTATCTCTTCTTGAAAAACTCGATAGATTGGGCCACCATAAGATCCAATTAAAGCCATGCAGGGTGATGAGCCGTGTAAAGTATGCAAGGCGGTGCCACGAATGGTGTCATCAGGGCGTGTAGTCTAAAAAAGCTGTCCCCAACCAAACGCCTCGTGTGGATCCGACTAAAGTCGTGCGACCCCAAAGTTGCTCGGTCCTAGACCAACAGCTACGACAAGAAGTCAAGAATAGCCAGCAATGTCGTGGTCTGTACAGCGATCTCCAATGGGAGTGAAGAGGATAACTGACTGTCTGATTGATGTGAACAGGTTTGCCGAACTCATTCCACAACCACATACCCGGGGACCTCTCAATTTTTATTCACTTCTGCAAAGCATACTCGTGCCAACTATATGCTATTACACATCTGCGGTTCTCGTCATTATACCTGATACCTTTATCATTCGCTTGGCTCTACTGCCACTAACATTATGGGTGACGTTTCGGGGTGCGACGCGAGTTGACTTGGCTCTTGGATTCGATGAAAGACTAAATTATCTTAATCAAGGACTGTTGGTATGTATCGTTATATGGATCCTCTCTTCACGTCGTTCAAATGTTGTTTCCCATAGCTAGTGCATACGACACTCGCAATGCGCGTGATAGTGTGGACATTCCGGCGAGAACCTTACAAGCGGAGGAAGACCCAAATCTCAAGTACTGATGTATCCCCTTGGATAATCTCTGCAGGTCCCAAGCAGATAGCCATCGACGCATTCGATTTATGCTGTAACCTTCGTGGGTGCGGTTGGAATTGGTCACAAGGCCTGCATGTACCCCCGGAAACACGGTCAACAACCTCAACGACCGCATTTGTGGTAGAGACATTCGTGTCATTTATCCTGCACCTTATTATATTCGATTTGTTACATTATTCGGTACAATGGTTCGCTCCTTCAACTGTTGGATCGTCTATAGGCGGAACCATCTTTGACTCAACAATACCCCCTTTGCGCCGGTACCTTCGATCGACCATGATGTCTTTTCTGTCCGGCCTCACCGTATACTCTGCTATACAGACGTGTTATCTTCTAAGTTCACTGTTCGGTATCCTGCTTTTCCAACAAGATACTTCACTATGGCCTCCTGTCTTTTGGTCCCCGTGGCTATCTACGTCATTGACGGAGTGCTGGGCAAAACGTTGGCATCAACTCTTTCGAGATAATTTTATTTTTTTGGGAGCAAAGCCTTTGTCCTTGCTTGCGGGGCGGGTTGGTGGTGTCTTGGGGGCCTTCCTCGTTTCGGGAGTACTCCATGATTTTGGAGTATGGGGTATGGGGAGAGGTTCGGACTTTCAGAAGGTTGGGGGATTTTTTGTAATGATGGGGGTGGGGATCTTGTTGGAACACATCTGGAGGAAAATCACGGGCCGAAGGGTAGGGGGCTACTTCGGAAGGATATGGACCTTAGCCTGGGTTATTGGCTGGGGAAATATAATTGTGGATGCGTGGGCTAAGAAGGGGTTAATTGGTAGCGTTTTTCTACCCCAAGACTTTAGGCCGGCACAGTTCATTTTTGGTCCTTTACCATTTAATACACGATAATCATACCTAGACAGGTCTTGTGTAGAAGTCGTGGAACTTTAGACTCGCCAATTCGACGCGCCACTCGACTACACGTACTTACAGTATGTGCAACGAACAATCGTACAAGCATAGAGGCGTACACTCCTGATAATTAACAGGGGTACAGTAATGAGCCCTGCGACATGAATGATACTTGACATTGCCAGATCAAAACCGCTTTATCATGAGGGGATCACAACAGTGGTCAAAAGCATTATATAATTTAAGGGTACCGATGGGCTAACTCGTAAAAATGGATGAGAAAACTTGATGCTCAATGATATAAAATGTTCAGTCTAATTTGTGTCGGAAAATGTGATGTTGTCCCCCATGGCTTAAAATCCCAAGATCTAAAAAGTAGAGAGCCTAAGGAAGTGTGTCGTGACGGTGAGGAATTCCTTCGTTCCTCATCCCGCGCGTGAGAACCAGAAGAAGGTTTTCAATCCGAGCTTGACGGTCCTATTTGGCAATAAACATACATAGTTGGGTCTAAAATGAGAAGGACACACCTGAAGCTCCTTCATTTCATCCTTGAGTCGGTTTATCGGAAGATCGCGAATATCATCCACGACAGCCTCAACACGTCTGACGCTTGCTTCAACACTAGCTGTTGTCTGCCCATCGGTAGCTGACAACATACGCTGTCCAAAGAGTCTTGCGAGCGGGCTTTTGCTACTGCTTGAAGATACCTCGGCCGCCTGTACCAGATCTAGAGGTGATAGTGTACTTGTAACTCGAACTCTTGGTGAACTCCGTTGCATGGGAGGGTCCCTCTGATAGGGGGGTTCGATACTGGCTGGACGCCTCCGGCGTCTTGGTGTTGGTGATGGAGGTGGCTCTATACGCACATTCTCCCGCGAATGGAAAGATCGCAGAGCTGGGGCATCCTCGTGGTCCGAGTCTTCAAACAGATCGAATTCGCTCGTTGTGACCTCCACATCAAAAATGGCATCGTACAGATCGCTTGATGTGGACCCAACTAAGGCTTCAACCAAGGGCATATTCTTGATGTGGCGGGGAAGGCTATTGAAAAGGCTCTGAGCAGCACCCTTCCCTGTCTCTCTGAGCCTTTGGCCTTCAGAAAAATAGCGCTCATACATTCCTATAATGATGAGGGTGGGAAGACTTGTTAACTTGATGAGGAACACATTGGTAGAATGTAAGGCACGAGGAGATAGGAAAAAGGTCGCTGGTTTTAGTATGAGGAACGCCAGGACATTGAACGGTGGCTGGTATGAGAATAAAGCATCAGATTTGACACTAAATTTATATCAGTCCTTATTTTGTGATAGTCAAGAGGATGACCCACCCTTCCATTGTTGAAATCGCAAACTGGAACAGATACTTATATGACATATGTAAGCCTTTGTCTTCGGAGAAAAACAAATTCAACGCACCTCTTGTGTCGCATTCTTCAGATACCGATACCTCATCAGGGCTATATGGGGTATGGGGAAAACTAATTTACTCACGGCATCGATTCTGGCAACGGTATTTGAGAGTAATGAAATCAGGACTGTAAACAAGCATCGAATCAACACCTTTGTCACGAGGGAAAAGCAAAACACTGTGCGAACTTGTTAGAAGTAGAGTGTTTGATAAAGCAGCAAAGCCTATCATCAGTATTGGTCCAAATATCGGATGGAAGCTCGACGCTTGTCCAAAACTGAGGGAAGTGTTGCCGAACCAGATCTGAGTGAGAAGCCAAGCTATGGATTTGAGTGTCCATGGGTTGACAGGTTCATCTTTTCCTGTGTACGAAGGCAAGCTAAATGATGGTTGTGTGAACTAAAGGCCAAAATCTCACCAAGGGTCCATAGTGTGAATAAAAGGCCTGAAAAGCATATTGCGGCAATTCCGATAAAGAAGACGAACTGTGATATCATCGCCCGCAATGACCTGACATAGACAGTGAGACCGGGACTTGATGACGCATGGTGATGTGCAACTCACAAGATCACAACGTTGTTGGAGACAGCGAAGAATGCTAATCTATTGTCACCGGGTGAGATCATATCGGTCATCAAGACTTCGAAGCCAGCTAAAGATAGCTTACACATACCTCGGAAATAGAATGCATGCACCGCAGGACAGGATGTCGAAAGCCATAGTGGATGTCTCAACTGAGAAGGGTTGTTGAATCACAATTGTAATGGCAGGCCACAAACATTGTACATACCGTTGTCATGACTTAGGCCTTGCATTCTCAAGGCCAGGTAAACTAGAAACACCGCGATGAAAGAGAAGTCGAAAACATTCCATAACTAGAAGTAAAAGATTAGTCGCTCTTCCTAGGACCGAAATCTGCGTAAATGTACGTTTGCCATATAGACTGCGAAATGTCAAGGTCTTTCAAAGGTATTGATAGAGGAATCCTTACTTATCCAACCATGCTCAGTCGATGCAGTGTACTCTTCCAAGGTAAATGCTCCCGCGAATAATATGAAAAGCATTTCCCATGGGGTCAGCTTTGTCTTGTCCTGGTCTATGAATTATTTGAATACTAGAAGCAAAACAAAACTCCGTTCGATGCTTACTTGAAAGGCACAGTACAAATGTTAACAAGAGGAGGGCAAAGTTCAGGAACTCTAGAATGGCTCCATACATCGGAACACGCAGCCTAATGTGTTGTGAGAAACAGTTATTTTTTGCAGAATACCGATACAGACCTATAATGGTCAATAAAGGGCGAAGCATGACTATTATATATCTCGATGGCTCGAGGCTTGTAATTGTCTGCCAGTATGGATCGGTTTGCTGTCATGGTGAATACAATTCGTCCATTATAAATATCGTTTACGACTTTTTGAGAAACAGGAGATGCGAGAAATGCTTTGGCTTTTGTAGATATCGCCATCTACAAAGTAGGTATCTAACAGATGCCTGTCTAGACTTGTAAAACAAACACACCTCGAGTGCGCTTTGTGGAGAATCCACATCACCATCATCCCCGCCCAACGCCTGCTTCACTTGTTCCACGATTTCGCGCGCTGCCCCGGCAAGTGGATTCCATCTCGTGGTCAGGACTGCTACCAACTGTATATGGTTGGACGCAAAACGGCTGAGTAGCTTCATGGCTAAAATCTCGGACAACGTTGCACGCGATTGCATTACCCCAGCATAGGCCAGGTCCATGTCGGATTCAGATAAAAAGTATGATCTCACGACCAGGCAAGCATAAACGACGGACATGTTCTTGAGCCGAGCATACTTGAGGACAATTGGTCGAACAATGGAGAAATTGATGTCAGACGCGGTCAGCTGGCTATTTCAAGAAGCTAAATTATGATGACCCGGATACGATCGTATGTACTCACTCCCAGCTAAGGGCACTATCTGTAGGTTCATGTTTTTTTGAATGAGAACTCTCGGGGGGAGAGGAGAAACGTGACCAACCCACCAATTGTATTCTGAGAAAGGCCAAGTCAAACATGAAAGGGTAGGGGAATTTCGCGGACTTACAATGATATCTTTCTTTAGGGATACGATCAAAGGAAAGACTTTGACCGAGGCCAGGAATTCAGTTGAAGGAGCCAACAAACCCTGCTGCTCGTGGTCCATTTGATAGCCGCCAGTCACCGCCAAACACCACCCGCTGTTATCGTTTGGGAAGCTTTGTGGGTCGTCGTATGTAGGTCCTAGGTGGGGAGTAAGAACAACAAATTCCGTGAGTTCAATAGGTCAGGGTAGCAGAAGGATCGAATTGAGCGCTCGTAACCAAAAGCGGCAGCTCAAGGGAAAGTCTAGACTGGGAATGGCCCCAAATCATAAATATATCTAGTGCATCTCTCGATTTTTCTTTTTGTCTTTCCTGTCCTCATGCTCAGTAAATCCACGGCTCATAGGGGCAAATCCTCAAAATGTTTTCAGTTTATTGTTGTGGAGACGGCCACCAGGGGCAAGAAGGGGTAATGGCCAAACTGGGATCAAAGGAGGAACGTGCCGGGGTTCGCCATCAACAGCACAAAGCTTTGATCCTCTGCCAAAATCAGTTTTCCTTGTACTTCTTCTGCCTCTTAACTCACTCGGTACTTTGCTTGCCCGGTTAATGTAAGATGGGAGGTGTCTGCTGTTGTCTATCTGAGCCTGTCGATTTCGACAGTGAGGTGACCCTTTACCATTTCGACCTTCATCGTGCGGTTGGGAAGGGAGCGTTTGGCAAGGTATGTCTGGACTTATCATTCAAGATAACCGGCTTTCTTATCTAGTCCATACCAGGTGCGGGTCGTCGAGCATAAGCGCTCTAAACAATTATACGCCCTCAAATACATTGAGAAAGCGAAATGCATAAGACAGAAAGCTATCGCCAACGTTATTCAGGAACGGAGACTTTTGGAAGAGGTATTTCACTCTTTTCTACCTCCCGAACATGCCTTCCTCAACCAAGCTCCATAGATTGATCACCCATTCGTCGTCAATCTACGATATGCTTTTCAGGACGATGAAAATTGTTTCTTCGTGCTCGACCTTATGCTGGGTGGAGATCTACGATGTGAGCTCGCTTTTCTTCTCAAAAGTCGTTATCTCAACATTCGCTTCAGTCCATTTAGAACGC
The DNA here is from genome assembly GCA_900068955.1 of Clitocybe nebularis. Taxonomy (NCBI): domain Eukaryota; kingdom Fungi; phylum Basidiomycota; class Agaricomycetes; order Agaricales; family Clitocybaceae; genus Clitocybe; species Clitocybe nebularis. The sequence goes on along the minus strand of CEMJ01394411.1, from coordinate 29,844 downwards.
AGGGGCTTCATAAAAGAGGAGGTAGTGCGGTTTTGGATGGCTGAATTGGCTTGTGGACTTGAATATCTCCATCGCCAGCGGATAATTCATCGGTACGGCCCCCTAACTCCTATCTATCTTACTCAGTTTTTAATTTACTTTTCTCAGCGACCTGAAGCCTGACAACATCCTCTTAGACTCCAAGGGTCATGCCCATATCACTGATTTCAATGTCGCCATTCACTATTCTGAACGTCGTCTGCACACCAGTGTTGCGGGCAGTATGGCCTATATGGCCCCTCAAGTGGTTGGCAAGAAAGGCTACTCATGGGCCATTGACTGGTGGTCTCTTGGGATCACGGCCTACGAGCTCATTTTCCATAAACGGCCTTTCGACGGGCGAAACGCGGAAAAGATGACACAGTCTATTCTTAAAGACCCACTGAGGTTCCCTGAAGATGCCAGCATGAGATGTAGTGATGCCGGAATATCGGCCCTGAAAGGAGTGCGTTTTTATTATTTAATGATTAACACGCGCTCATCAAGCCCTTCAGTTTATTGACCGGGATCCGGAGACCCGATTAGGGTGTCGTCCGAACGGCCAGGGAATCAAAGACATCCGACAACATCCATGGTTTGAGACAATCGACTGGCAGACGCTTGGAAGCAAGGAAGCCCAACCACCATTCACACCAGATGTTCGTCTTGTATTGATTACTATCACATGTCCACTGAAGACTGACATGTTTACCCTGCCCTTCATAGATGAAACAGGCAAACTTTGATGTCTCGCATGAGCTCGACGAGTTTTTGATGGTTGAGAAGCCATTAACGCATACCAAACGGAAAATCAACCCTGACATGGATAAGATGAAGCCAGAACTTCGGCAACTGGAAGAGCAGTATGTCTCCTGATCAGACATTCAGTTTGTTCCTAATTCCGTGGGTTTGACAGATTCACTGTCTACGACTTTACAAGCTCAAAGCGGCTGTCGTATTATCCCCACAATCAACCCGTCGTTGCGCTCGGCACGGATTCGGACAACTCCGACCGCACGCTGGCACACTCAACAACGGGCACGCTAATCCCCACAGCTACAGTTGCAGAACGATCACAAGCGGGTTCACCAATACTTGATAGTGACAATCACCACCGCATACCGCCATTGCCTTCATCACATGGTCCTATCGTGTCATGACACTTTCACGGTTAGTTGGTTCACATGGCATGTGTTACTACGTCCATCAGTCTGACAGTCGAAAATATCCAGTCTCATTCATTCAGAAGCGCCTATCATTATATTTGGATAATGCCCGCATATTCGGGTTAATATCTAACGGGAAAACCTGGACCAATCCGCACCCAACGCTCTTATGATTTCCAACACTTTTCTTATCTCAATTTGTCATATGCATTGCCACAATCACCACCGCATCAATTCTTCGGACTACGTTTCGACTCGGGAGCGCAGGCGCTGTCTTTCCCACTGTTTGTTCAACAAGCTTCTTGTTGTAGTCCTTTAACCCGATTTAGTGTACTCAGCTCAATACGAAGAGAAAGTAATAGCTTTTTATCATATCTGTGCTATTTACCTGTAGGTCGAAACCGCTTGGAAAGGGTTGCTAAAGTAATAGTAGCACTTGTACCGCTTGCAGAGTTAAATAAAGCTTAATTTGAACAGTTACAGTTCACAGGTTTCTGAACTCAACATCAACGTGTACTTCTTCTATAAACCTCCAAACAATACATGTCAGAGTCGGAATCTAACTCCATTGCAGATACGAGCGTGCTCGTTCGTCTGGCGAGCATCCCCACAATAAGGCAATTATATCAGAGTGATGTGTTAAAGACCCCACTCCCTGGCAAAGCCCTCTACCAACCAAAAACATCATTACTGGATCAAATTTCTTTATTGTGCGTCGAGCCGCTGTAGTAACTTCACCAATTTATCGCCTGATCATGTCCGATCAGCCAGGGAGACATAACTAAAATACAAGTTGACGCAATCGTGAATGCAGCGAACAAGAGTTTGTTAGGTTTGTTCTTCTGAGTGTTAGTTCTCCATCCTTCAATGAACTATGGGAATTATCATATACAGGAGGCGGTGGTGGTACGTCCCAACCCTCCCTGTCGGGCGCGGCAGCATGTACTGATTGACACGGCCTCTCGATCGACGACTGATCAGTCGATGGCGCTATTCACTTCGCAGCCGGACGACAACTCTTGGAAGAATGTAAATAATGGCGGATTTCGGCCATGAGTCACCTATTCACCTTTCACGCATTTAGGCCGCAGCCTGAATGGATGCTCAACTGGTTTCTCGAAAATAACCAGGGGTTACGAACTTCCCGCGTCAGTCTAAAATATGAATGGAAATTTTCTATGCGATCTCCTCGGGGGTCGGGCTGATTTTTCTTTATGGAACTTATGCAGCCGTCACGTTATACATACCGTTGGGCCGGTATACTCGCAGGAGGAAAGACAAGAAAAGGCAGAACAGCTGGCGTCTTGTTACAGGACAAGCCTAGAAGTTGCAGTCGAAAATTTCGTGAGGCACATCGTACGTGTTTTTGGTTTTTGGTGTATCACACCATCTATTGATATATCAACATACACTCGTTCCCATCAGGCGTTTCCCTCGGTTTCCACAGGCATATACGGTTATCCGATTGTACGTGCAACTCATGTTGCTCTGGATGAGGTCAGGCGATTCTGTGATACGGAGATAGGGAGCAAGGTAGGCACAACACCCTTGTCAGCGTATCCCCTCTCAACGGTGGTGTCAGCTCGATCGCATTATCTTTGTGGTCTGGAGCGATAAAGATAAAGAGGTCTATGAGTAAGTTAAGCCCGGAACGTGTACAAGAAATAATTTGCTGAGCGGTGTCACAGGTCACTTATTCCCGAATATTTCCCTCCTGCACCACAAGAGGAGTAGAAAATAGACACAGACACTTGAACCTGATCCAAATGCTACCGAACACGCTTTGCCGTTATTGATCACGATCGCATCCAAAGGTATTTCTTAATGGGCGGCTCTTTCGAGAAGTCCAGTAACGGTCTGTATTTATAGTTAAATAAGTCTCTGTACCACGCCTGTAAATTGAAGAAAAGAGAATTGCCTCCTTTAGTCAACAGTGTTCTCAAGCCGCCGGTATCACATTAACCAAAGCTGGAACCATTCTCCCCAACACCGGACCCGCAGACCCTACACGAACTTTTACCTGTCTCCATCAAGCTTCGCCAAAATATAAGCGGCCGGGACGTTCTCATGTCCTTGCAGTGGCCTCGCCGGCCCGCCTCATGATCGTGTGCTCTCGTGACCCGCTGACCGCGCTTCTTCGCTCTCCGTGGATTCTCCGTGCAGTTATGTAGGCCCTTTCGCATTGGCAAGACATGCACAAAAAGCGGGGTGTCGTACGCGCTCTTTCTTTTTTTGCAACCCTTGATCGCACCTCTACTTGAGGGTTGCTCCAATTCGAAACATGGGTTTGATCTATAACATCTTCATTGCAACGTTCTCGTCGATTGGTGCGCCCAGATTCCATGAGTATCATTGAAAGTTTAAGACTAAAATATGTGTAGGCGCGTTTCTCTTCGGGTATGTTTTACGAAAACCCATAATCTCAGATAATTGATTAGGTCTTTGCTGGCTATAGATATGACAGGTGAGGGAGGAATCTGCGTCCTTATAAAACACCATTTGACACTCCTGCAGTGGAATCATTGCATCAGTAATTACGATGGTACGATTTAAGGCACGGTTCGGTGACGATCCAAGTCTGATAGGAGCTGTTGTATCAACGTTCAATGGTAGGTCGATTTCCCACACCCTCGGTCGTTCATAGCTAACTTTATAAACAGGAGGATGTTTCTTTGGCGCTATGGGAGCAGGGTGGTGGGTGTTTATTTCTGTGCATCACTAGGTCGTCAATGCAGAAACGTCTTCGTCAGGGCGAATGATAAGTTTGGGCGTAAGCGGACAATCCAGGTATTTCCATTTTCTTATCCCCGTTCACCCAACGATTAACAGGTGGCTCAAGATTGGTTGTCTATTCGCGCTTTGGGGTTGCGCGATGCAAGCTGGTGGACATAACGTAGCTACACTCCTTATAGGTCGAATTATCGGTGGAATTGCTATTGGGTATGCTTGTTGTATTCGAACCGCCACGGGTGTCTAACATGCTGTGGTCAGTGTATTGTCCATGACTGTACCATTGTATAACGTGAGTGTCCCTCAAAATGGTTCGCCCTTTCTTCCATTGAGATACGAGATCTGTAGACGGAAATCGCGCCCCCGAAAATCCGTGGTTTCCTTGTTGGCCTGACCCAACAGATGATCGGCATCGGGTTTATTGTGGCGAACTGGGTAAGATCTATAACGCGCCTCGCTTATGCATTGCGCAATTTGATGACACCCACAAATAGGTTGGCTATGGATCTCAATATATCGAATCTGATTCATCTTGGAGGTTGCCTCTGGGTTTACAGGTTTGTTTGCAGAATATTTCAGACTCTTGACATAAACGACGATATCCTTCCCTAGCTCTTACCTGCCGGCTTACTTCTTTTTGGAGTCCAGTTCTTGCCCTATAGTCCCGTATGTTTGTTGGGCTTCTTGCTTTACCTTTCCTAACACTCCCTTCCCTAGCGTTGGTTATTGGAAGTCGGTAGAGATGACGAAGCTCGAGATGTTGTGTACAAACTACATGGTGACCATAACAAGGAAACTGCTGAATTAGAATATCGGGAGATGTACGACTCAATCAAGGCGGATGCGAAAAATAGGAGTCGCAGGTTGAGCGATCTTTGGGCCACTCGCCCCATGCTTAGGCGCACTTTTGTTGCTGTTGGTGTACAAGTCTTTTGTCAGTTCACAGGGATCAACGGTATGTTTGCTTCAGCTATCTGTGACCCCGCGCCAGGTTCATGACTCGAGAAGTTATCAATTACTTTGGTCCCAAAATGTACGAGTCTCTTGGTATCGAAGGACACCAGGCACTTCTCATTCAAGGGTGAGCGTCTTCCCAACATATCTGCTTCCTCGCTTACTTTCTCCTTCTAGAATTTATGGTGCCGTTGGCCCGATGGCCAATTTATTGTGTGTTCTATCTGACATATATTCCAAATTGCATGTGTTGATTGGCCTTACTCGAACAGCTTCATCACCCTCGCGCTCGATAGGGTGGGGAGGAAAAAGCCTCTCATGTTTGGTGCCGCAAGTTTTGTCGCAACGTTCTCCATCCTGGCAGCCATCGTAGCAACGAATCCACTAGGAAAAACGGCAGCAGAGGTGGCGGCTGCCAACGTTACTGCACAACGGTAAGGATCGAAAATTTCTGGACAATAGACAATGACTTAAGTGAGAACATAGGGCTGGAATCGCCATGATATTTATGACAAGTATATTCTTCTCCGTGAGCTTCGGCCCTGTTAGCTGGGTGTTAGCGTCCGAGGTCAGTCTTGATAGCACAGGTCTTGGTTATGTGTTCAACATACTATTAGGTCTTCCCCACAAATACCCGTGCCATTGGAACGAGTGTCGCAACCTGTGCTAATTGGGTAAGAATAATAAGCTATTTATGAAGACCCTGATTTTTGACACATTACTCCAGGCATTTAACACTCTTATTGGACAGGTAAATCCTCGAATAGTGTTGATGATGTACGAGGGCCGATTTGATTTCTAAAATCTAGGTGTCACCCTTGGCCATGGACAAAGTCGGGTGGAAGTTTTACATGTTATTTGTCAGCCTAAACTTTGTGGATTTCATCATAATAACCCTTTTCTTCCCCGAAACCAAGGGTAGTGTCTCCCCGATGTCTACTGTGATTTTACTGACCGCAATTTATTAGGTAAAACACTTGAGGAAATGAACGTCGTGTTTGGAGACGAGATCGACACGAGTAGAATGGTCAAAGGCCATTCTATGCAGAAGTCAAGCGAAGATGAAAAGCACAGTGTAGATGCGACACCATAATGACCTGATATCTTACGATTCACATGTTTCTACGTGCTGGTGTTTTCTTGCGCTCGTTTATACCAGTTGTCATGAATATTTATACTTCAAATTGTAACTCCCAGTATGGGTCGCGCGTCGAATCACATGATCCTTTTTCGTTTTTTCTGTTTTTAATAAGATATTTTCGTCCACAGTGACAGACCAGCCTCGGCTGTTGGTCCTCGGTGTGCGGTGTGGGGTATCGCACACATCAAAATGCCCTCTGGGTTACAAGGCTTGCCTGTTGAGGTAAATATGAAGCTCGATCCCAAATCCGTCTTGTCTTATTGATGTGTTAAATCAGCTCCTTTATGAGCTACAACTTTACGCCTTATCCGATGCCCTGCCATATACATCGCGGCATATTCGCGATGTATTTAAATCAGCCCCGTCCTCTTTCCGTGCCCAGTACCTCATAAGCCGGGTCAGTTCTGGTATTCCAACCGAGATCCCAGAAATCTATACGAAAGCGCTTCGTTACCCAATTTGTGACTTGAACGTCATGAAAGCAGTCTGCGGAAGACTCCCAGACGGACGGAATTTTGATAATTCTGTAAAATGCGATTTACCGAGACGATTGTTTCGGTCGCTGGCTCCAAAACCTGGAGCTTCAAGATGGAAAGAACGCGAGGAGCCTCTCCCGTTCCTACGATATCTAGTTGAGTCGCCCAAGGTTCCGACATTAAACGTCAATGCCCATGAAGGATATGCATTAACAAAGGCAGTTCATGCGAAATTTATCCCCCTTATCCGATTCCTTCTCCACTGCGGCGCCTCTCCACATTGTAAAAATGACCTCGCTGTTAGAGTCGCTATAAGGCAGAAAGATCTGTCTTTGGTCAAGCTATTAATTGAACGTGACGGTTCTCAGGTGGGTCTGAACCAGGACGTACAGGCGAAGGTCAATAAAGGGAAAGGCAAGAGGCGAAAGCTGGAGGACAGGGTGGAGGTCAACCGGGATATGCTGAAGACAGCCGTAAAATGCGATGCAAGAGATATTGTGGAATATCTTACACGGGAAAAGGGTTGCGTTCCTGACATGCAAACGTTGCATATGATGATGAAATAAGTCCCGTCTACGGGACACGATTACATGGTTAGCGGAAAGGCGAGCACGATCCTAAGATAATTTCAACTGTATGCCCCGCTAACGCAATAGCAGGGGTGATCTACAAGATAACCATACTATACGCTACGTTCTGCTTTATCACAATAATTTAAGGCATTGGGTAGATGGTGAAGGTTGGCCGGCTAGTCTGCCGGGAAGCAGAATCTGGCAGCCGGGGGTTCGTGGATGCAATCGACAGCTTGCCACACTCCCGAGAATGGTATACGGCATATTTCTTTCCATAAACAGGTGGAAACCTGTGACACTAGCTCGTTTCGGGGCTGCAATAACACTCCCCAAAAAGGAAATGGAGTCTTTGGTTGTCCATCTACCAGCATGTAATGAACTTCTGGCAGTCGCGAATACAGCAATGACCACAGGGTTTACTTCATGTCGCGGAATCCAGAGCAAGCGTTCACGAAAAAAGTGTTGGCGATGAATGCAGTGGAGCCGTTAAAGCCGTGGTAGCGGGCAAAGTCGGTGATAAGAGCATCTTCGTTGAAGGGTGTTACTCTCTGTGGTAGTTAGATCGAGGTGGGCGTGCTGGCAGGAACGGCAGAGCCATTTTGATGAGGGGATCCACGACGGACGGATGTTGATCAAGTTAGCCAAGAAAATTATTAGAGTGGTATCTTAAAAAGATCAAGGCAAGAATGGAAACATTATCAACCAAGAAGCTCCAAACCCATGAAAGGCCCCCTATGAGTAACGGTCCAAAATTTGGGCAACAGGAGTTACGATGTGATGATGAAAACCTTCGACTAGTTTAAAATCATGCAACGTCGATGAGGGATGTGGCTTCCGCATATAAGTGAAAGGTTGGAACAAACCAGAACTGGGATAAACTGAAGCACTGAAGCCGCGTTGGTGAGGAAACTCTAACTGGGATCTCGATTGGACACAAGCCAGGGAGGAAGAGTCAGTCCTCGCAGAAAACATCGAAGCAGAGCGTAGGGGTAAGCTGCATTGGCGAGGGAACCCCGGACAGGGCTGGGAAAAACGAGCCGTATTCACAAGGAAGCTCTCTATCAAGCAGACACCAAAGCCAGACGGAAAGAGTTGGCCTGCGGAGAGAACATTGGAGTGGAGCGTAAGTGTAAGCCGCATTGGCGAGGAAGCCCTAGACAGTACTGGAGAAGAACGAAGCCGCGTTGGCGAGGAAACTCTTCAACAGGGATTCCGACAGCGAAGCCAGGGACGGAGTCGAGTGTAGGTGTAAGCCGCGTTGGCGAGGAAGCCCTAAACTGAGCTCTGAGTGAGAGATAATGTTGGGTGAGTCCTGTTTGGAGAGACCATCTGGCGGGGGTTGAAAGCAACTATAGGGCCTGGTGGGGCATAAGCCGTATTCAAGTGGGAAACTTCGGGCTAAAGAAACATAAGAATAAACTGTATGCTCTCCGGTTCGACTTTGACGGTGATCACTGTATGCATGCAAAATTTTCGAACAAAACCTCACTGATAGAACTCATGAGTAAGTATAAGCGTTTAAAGCCAGACGGGAGTGGAAACCACATTCATGAGGATCTCTTAAACTATGACCTCAAGTGGGTATGAGAGCGCGGCGGGTGTGTACTCAGCCGAGTTGGCAAAGAGTTGAGTTGTCTTCAGTTGGAGTTTGGAAAAAGTTGGGGGATAAGCCGCATTGGCGAGGGAAATCTCAGACTGATCATAAGGCAAGCACTGAAACTGAGCGAAGAGGAACTCCTTAAGCCCGAACCCGAAGCAAGCTGTGTTGGCGAGGAGTCTCTTGAGCTGAGACCAAGGTCCAAAAACTAGAGATGCGCGAGGGAGGCTCTTTTGTTGGATTTTGAAGCATGCAGGTGTTGAAGCCGAGAGAATATATAAGCCGCGTTGGCGAGGAAACTCTTGAGCTGACTCTTGAAAGAGGTACCGGGACCAGGCGTGGACATGAGCGAGGATGTTGCGTTGGCGATGAACGTCGTTGATTAGGCTTTGGAGGAAAAAATGTTGACCCCAGGAAGAAGCTTTGAGAAAGAAACTATTCGGTAAGGCGACCTTGGAAAGAATGATTTGACGAAGCGAAGTCGTAGGCCATTTTGACGCGGTGGCCCTTCGGAAGCGATAATTGTGTCCAAATCGACATGGAAGCCGCGTTGGCGAGGAATCGTGTCCGGTGAATTAGTGGCGTAGGGAGGACCAGGAGATCTCTACAAAATGGACACCGATAAGAACAGCATAAAGAATGAAGTCGAACATGAAAAAAGAGCCCTACAGGACAGGCATCAACAAGCGGGACACAAACAGGTATCCCAGATGAAACAAACAGGAAGCGTGAGTTCCACAACACAATCGTCAACATGTAGCCAGGGGGGCAGACGGAAAGGGCCATGAAACGGGGACGCAACAGACTAAATCAAGTGCTCTTGATGTCAAAGACGATAGCTGCAGTTGGGGTCCGTTGTCGCCTAGTAAACAGAACCGAAACAGCTGTGGATACAAAAGTGACACGTCGGGTGAACAACATATGCGCGCAACGGGTGAGATGACATGGGGGTTGGGGACGACAAACGTGCGAGTTGACAGAAATAAGACCAATGGCAACACATAAAAGAGGAGTACATGTCAGTGAACAGTATGGTGGTAGAAACATGAGAACCGGGGGAACAGGACACATGAGCGACGGACCAGACGACAAAAGTACATCAGAGGGCACATATACACGAAGTAGCCAGTGAGCGCGCGTGTCTTAAATCATTCGAGGGAGTTTGGGGAGTTTGGACAAAGGCGGGATGTCGATGGATTGCTTACATGTCGGTGGCAGTGGGGGTAGCTGATCGGTCACGGCGGGCACGCTTCTAACCACACCCTTAAGCGAAACGACCATAGCGAGGTGCCTCAATGCTTAAGGATCAACTTTACGCCTAGGCGGGAACGGGCGTTGAGGTAGGGCGGGGGTGGCGAACTGCACACATGATATAGGCTGCGCCCAGCGGCAAGCCTGTTCCCAATCATTGTCTTGAATGCGATGTTGGAGTGTTGAATAATCGAGATCCACCAAGGCGAGATGAAGAATAGAAACAGTGAGCCCGGCGAGGTAGAAACATATGGCGTGGACGACATAGCGTATGTGGCGCAGGGTGACTCTTGCATGGCGTGACTCGCGAGATGAATGCGAGTGAGATGGCGAGAAATTGGAGAGTAAGTGGAGGGGGCATAGGCGATTGGGAGTGGTGGGGGTTGTGGTGGTTGTAGAGGAAGAGTGGGCGAAGGGTGGAGGCCTTGAGCTGTGGCAGATATACAAATCGAGTGCGGCTGACTATTTGGTTTCGTTTGTTCCAGCGATTGGACCGCCAGTTCGCGATCGGGTGAGGTCCAGACTGGGACAAACCGAGGCGTGATCTTGATTCGACATCACGTGGCGGTCACTTACGCGAAGGACAGTTAGGTCAGCCACCAAGGGCGTGGCTAAAGTTCAGGGCGACAAGAAAGATACAGGGGAGTACACTACTTCAAATAAGTTTACGGAAAGGCGTCCATCGTTGCATTCATCAGTCTACCTTTTTACCCTTCCCCTTCCCCCAAACGACAGCTTCTACCTCTGCCTTTCTCCCATTCCAGGATAGCAACATGCCTTTTTCCCAAGTCTTTAAAGGTCCAAACATGCCGACGCGCTCCTTGTACGCCATATAACCAGTTCGGTATTTGCTCATTGTTATCGCTTCTGTGTAAAGGGTAGACGAAAAGAAAAGAGCTGTGAGCGCAAGCGCGGGGGCAACATGCGTGAGGGGTTCTAGTGCATGCTGGAAAAATGGGAACAGTGCTCGGGGGAAGTTCTGGAGAACATCGGAGAATGAAGGGAGGAGTGATAACTTCAAAGTTCCTGACTTAATGTGAGGAGGCGAGGGCGAGAGTAAGGGCATTAAGGTTATAATCCACTGATCATGGTGGCATTAAAAAAATGGACGTAAGAAAAGGGGGGCGAAACTTACCCAAAACGTCTGTTCACATGCAAAATTAGGATGTCTCACAAAGCCCCACAAACCCCTAGTCACAAAACCCCTCTTCGCATCCTCTGGAGTCCAATCTATTCGTGCACCTGGCCACTGTTTGTTAATATCATACAGCTCCACACGGGTTTCCCCCCTTGTAATGGCCAACAATGCATGTTTATATATTTGGAAGGAGTATTGTTGGTTATCTGCTGTGAATTCTAGACCAAGGACGACGAGGGCGAGCGCGGCTAAACCCAGATCAGAGGGTGCTAGGGATGTATGTGGTTGCCGAGTCGCTGATATCATGGTTGGGTGTCCCAGGAGGAGGAGAAGAATGTTCTGTATAATAGCGATGAAAGTGAGGTTTACGACCTGGAATAGCCAAGCCGGAAGTTGTTTTCGAAGGACTGCCCATCGGTAGTCTTCGTCTTTGCTATAAATACGTGAGTTGAGTTATCAACAAAAGCACGACGCGACATACAGGCTGAATAAACCACGACGGTATGTGTTGTAACTCAGGCTGTTAAGACAAAAATAATTAAACCCAGTTAGGCGCAAAAAGTTCAGTTTAGGCTTGCCGACACATCCAAATTACAATCAAAGAGAACATCAAGATGGCTCTAGGGCTAAAGTCTCTTGCAGCCACCCATCCGACCTCCTTTGGAGTATACGGAAACAAGAGGAGAGGCTGCTCATGAGGCCAGAGCGGAAGCAAAGCAAAATAGGCGGTGTATATCGTTGGCAAGAAAGTCCATACGCGGTCGACTTGGGAGACGTTCGAAGTAAAGATGGACAAAAAATATGTCGTCCCGGTCGAGAAAATACAGAACTGTATGGGCCAACGGTATGCTGGCGGAACGTTGTCGAAAATGTCCATGATGGTGGGAGTCAAGAACGTGTCGCTTGGTCTCTACTCCTAATAGACATGAGGAGCGTGTGTTCAGGAATATCATTACCAACATCGTACTTGATAATTGCTCTACTATTCTCTAGTTTAGCATTGCCATTGTAGCACAATGGCTAGTGCACTGCCTTCCTATAATGTTTGATTAATCAGCCTTAGGCTAGGCAGAGGCTGCGAGTTCGAGTCTCGTCAATGGTTCATTCAACAATTTCTTTTTCTTTTTCTGGTTGAACTGCTCTTCTCTTCCTTTCTTCTCCCTATGATACCGTGACGCCTTTGCGGGAATCATCATCACGATTGTCAAAATAACATTAACGTGGCTGGCTGGTTCATATAGGACAGCATCCGCAGGGATGCCCCAACTCCGCCGTTCTAGATGTCGTAGGGGTTACAGCAGATTTATATATTTTAAGCTCTCGGCTAACTTCGCGGGAGTTCGAGAGCGTAAGTCTTCTTACTGCCTTCTCGTTTACAGATGAAGCAACCGATCATTAAGCTAGATGCTTCCAGGAATGCGATACAGTGTCGTCAAAGGTATGTCCACAGCTTACGCCAGACGTTTTCCCGAAAAATCGGGACGCATGCCTCTTCCTGAACTGCTGGACTGATTTTGTCGGTGTCGTTATCTTGACTAGTCGTAGTGCCTGGTCGGATTAAAGAATGCCCCCAGTTTTCCGACGTCTGACGTGCAAACCGAATGCAGGAAACAGGTTGCTCAGTTAGGTCCCTCTATGGCGTTCATACCTTTTGCGCCATCGTTACCGGACCGATAGCATGTGTGCCGCCTAGAGTTTCAAACAAAAAGCGGGCCATGCTTGAAGCTCGTGATGATGTACGGCCCGATGACCAAACTTACGGCGTCACTCGCAGAATACTTACCACCGCTATACTTAAGGCTTTGCTGTACCTTATTCCCTCAATAATTCGGTATACTGTCTATGCTCCGGGAGTCTGGCCCGGAATACATGCCTGAGAAGTCCAGGCTCCAATTATCTTGCTCGGAAGCTCGGATTTAGGAGGAAAGGGTCTCGACCCAGGACATAGGCAGCCAATGACCTACGAGGCCACGAGATACGAACCAATGAACCAAACAACGCTTTTATTCAAGCAGACAAATACTAGTGACATCGAACATGAATTATCATACGAGGAAAGCAATACGAAGGAACAATCCCGGGCTGGAAGGTATATGAAGAAGAGGCAGGCAATAAGGATAGGTGCTACAAGTGCTTGGTACTTCTGTGTAACAAAAAAAAACTAAAAATACAACGTCTCGACTCTGCAAGAAATACTCAGTACAGCGAGCAAAAGACTCCTGCGCCGCAAATACATGTCATAAGATGCATCACGTCGTCCAATCACTGTCCGTGTGGCCGTTTAGCCGCGCCAGAACGACCGTCGTCAGGCGAGCGCATTCGTTTGTTTGGATTCCACGAATTGTCGCGATACATAGCTTGCATGAAATACATATCGATAGAAGGCCTGCGTCGGATTCGGTTCTGGAACGCCGACGGTGCAGTGTGATTTGTCGTCGGAGTCGTCGGATTTGAATGGACAATGGACTCAATGGTTAGTGATGAGCTCCCAGGAGTTCCGTGGATATCGCCGTAAGCCGACGGTTGTCTTGGTTTCTTCTTGTACTGCAATGTGGTAAGTGACCTGCATGTGGGACTTGGAAGAATTTTGTATCTCACTGTTTCGAGCTCAGGTTTTCCTCGCCATCTGGCGATAGCCTCACAAAATCTCACTGCGGCGCGCTCAACTGGTTCAGCAGGGTACTGCCATGCAAGATCTTCCATGTGCGTAGATAGATCGGGGGTAGATGCTGGTATGTCATAAAACTGGACCAGAGATCAGTAAGATTCACACCACAGGGTCAACACTTACCCTACTCAGTCTTGCATACATCTCCATCTCATATTCTTCCTCGGCCTGGCCCTTTCTTAAAGGCGCAATATTCTTTGAAGCCGGAAATAGCAATTTCATAGAATCTAAAAGGCCCGGTAAGCCGTCGGGATCGAGGTGTTCGAAACCAGTGCCTGGGCCCATATCATTTTCGGCGTGATCAGCCATGCCCAGACCTACGGTTAACAAACATTCTACAGCTTGAGATCCTCTCCATCCAGCAGTCAAATAGCCCTCCAAAACTGCGCGCGTGAGCAACCCAGCCAAGAGCATGTACCACTCGCGCGTAGGTCGGAGGGCATACTCATATATCCTTTCCTGCGACTGTGTCGCGGCTCGTGCGGTATTAGGGGACATTGGATCAGGAAGTGGTGAAAAGCCACCCCCTTGTTCTCCCCGACCTTGCATATTCTCTCCCCAATTCCCACCATCCACCGAGTAATGATCTGTTCCAGCCTCTTGAGATCGCATTGAACTTGAATCGTCCGTCTCGTCTCTTGCCTCAATCCCCAACTCAGCCGCTACGAGCGCTGACAACTTTATAAATCTTGGTATCAACTCCGACAACTTGGTGTTTCCCGCGCCCGTCGAGGATGTCACCGATGAGTCTCCATCTTCGGACACATCTTGATCGACAATCTTGCGACGTAGGCAGCTCCCATGGACACCAGGCCTCAACAACCCTGAGCCAATACCACTGCCATCTTGCCAGCCAGTAATTCCTCCTCCGCCAGGTCCCACCCCACCAGGCATCCCTTTCCAGCCATCGTTTTGGTTGCCCCTGCGATCCCCTCCAAAGGAATTAGACCGTCCTCTGCCAGCACCGGCACCAGGGCGAACTCCTGTTTTGGCTTCGACACAGATCTCGCATCCTATATGCAAATGACGAGGGCAGCGAAACGAGGGGGGCGAATTAGCTGTGCTGGGATCTGCTCCCGCCATATAGAGTGAGCGGGTACGTGAACTGGGTGATGGAAATGGCGGGTGTTGCATATGATTTCGGTTCTGGTTGAAGATAAAAAAATGAGATTCTGGTACCGTCAAGTCAAGTGGAGCCATTACCGGCTGAGGAGAGTAACCAGAAAAGTTATTCGCAGACGAAGGTCGTGATGTCGCATAAGACGATCCCATTGCAGGTTGAGATTGTGCTGCACATATCGTAGAGAGAGAAGCTAGAGCAGGTGGGAGACTGGTGGTCGAAGTGTTTAAGAACGATGAAGCGGGTGACTGTCCTGACGGGGTTGATGATTTGTGAAATTGATGTCGGTGAGGGGGAGGAGGCGCCTGACGGGCGAAGAGGTCGTTGATGATAGTTCCCAAAGCCAAACGCAGCCGAACTCCGTTTGGGAGGATATTTGGGTTCAAAGGGTCGTGGTGTTTTGACGGGTTCATCTTGGGAGACGTTGGAGGAGTCCAGATGTCCTCGTCGTTGATGGAGTGAATCGCGGGGGGTTGTTCGAGCATTGACGTGACGACTTTTTCCACACCCTCGGCGCGTAGCCTAAGACTTCGTGCGAGACTGAGATCTTGAGAGTGAAGTCTTGCTTCCTCATCGTCACCAGGGGGGTTGTTGGGATCACCGGTCCTCGCTTTCAATTTGAAGTATTCTTCACCCTCACTACCCTCTTCATCCTCTTCTTCATAGTTCTCTGGTCGGCGACGATGGGCGTAGTAGGGCGACGAAGGCCCACCGGTGCGATCTGTCATTCCCAGTTCAGCCCGGGCCTGAGCGAAACGAGTCCTTCCTGATGAGACATACGGCATCAGCTCACAGGGCCTTTGTACAATAGGGGTGTCCGAGGAGTATAGAATATACATACCATGTACCCATAGCATGTGATCGATAATCAGAGTGCGGGTGCTCTTTTCCCGAGGAGGAATGGAATGGAGATGATGGGCATGCTTATGAGCCGGGGCACGGAATGATGACTGGGTGGGTATCCCGCCTCCTGTAGGGACAGAAGACAGGTTGTTCAAAGAATGGTGATAAGCTGCACTAGGTTGTGCGATCGGAAAGGGAGGATTGCGAAGACCAGGAGCAAAGCCAGTCTGGGGCTGGGAAGCAAGCATGTAAGGTGGCTGAGCCAGATTGATATCCCAAGGACGATAGTCTCGATTTTTTTGTTCAGCTGGAACTTTGGGACGAGTGAAAAGTATACCAAAAGAATTGAATGCTAACCCAGCTGCCGGAATAGATGTAGAACAGCAAGAATGGACAGCAAGCGCTATAAATCCCCGACTTTCCCCTACAATCCCCGTGTGAAGTTCACTTTCCCTCTTCCGAATCTACCCCGATTCTCTTTACTCTCCACATCTTACTTTTCCTATCAAACTTATTCGCTTTCTTTGACATATACAGCATCTTCTTCGCCCCCAGTTAACAGTCGCCAAATAGCGCACTTATCGCATATGTTAGCCTCGAAATCTAGCTTCGAACGCCGACGTTGTAACCTGTAGCGACCTGGCCCTTTTTGCCAATGCCGGTTCACTCCGAGACACCCATCCTCTTGTTGTCAAACGCTACAAATCGTTATTGGTTATTGAAGCCCACTTTCTAATCCGACCAACAAGAGACATAAAACAGTGGCTCCAAACCCACTCTCATAGTTTTTAAATAGATTTTAGTCATACGGCTCGGTGATGGTGAGCTTTTTTTTATAATTCGCCCGTTGCGTTTCCACTCTACCCCCTTGAATTCTACTATATCCGATAGATCTTTCATTATCCTCTTCGATGCCCAACCTGACCGATCAATGATCGTTTGCTTCCCTCTAGGTCACCCCCGAATTTTCAGAACTTACCAACTGGTCATGCCCACCATTCTTCGGCCTCCTAATAGACTATCCTGCACCGTACAGCGGACGATAATGTATCACCAGAAACTCAGAGACGCCATGCTTCTTCGGACCACACTGGATCGCCCGTGCTGAAGATCTGCTTCAGTGATCTCCGTTGAACCCTTACCCTGACGTTTATGATCGAAGCAAGTACACTGATCATGATCATACCCCTTGTCTCCCTTAATCTATCAATTCCCAACACACAAAAGAAAAAGATGCTTATTCGCAATCAACGTATTTTAGGCTCTCGTGGCAAAGACCGTTCTACATATGTTGTCTAGACTCGTCTAAATCCTTTGATCTCGGGCAAAATGTCAGCGTTTTATCTCGAGTCTCTAAAATTTTGTTGATCGCAACTAAGGTAAGTTGACTTATTTAAATAAGAGCCTCAATCGACACAAAAGTTGAACAACATTGTCGTGTCAACGAACACAAGTGTGTATCTTTATGTGTTGTAGGTGTAACACCGGCAGCCTCTATTCGACGACCAAACGAGGAGACAGGTACCTCGGTCAGATATGTATGTCAGAAGCAGGGGGTGAACAGCCACTGAAGGCAACCCTTTTTCTATCGTACAGCTTCTTCGTTGTAACATACAAGGCACGGAACTTCGAGTCGAGAACAAAGCCGGTCCACCCTAGTGCACCCTGCAGTGTTCTCATGCCGTAACAAATCCCACCTGCACATGTATTTTGGTGCGATGGCTTGCTTCCGCCGGGTCCATGATGTCACATGCATACACGAACGTTCGTCAGTGGCTATGGAATCCATGAGTGGATCGCAAAACCCCTGTCTCATCCTTATGAATTGTATTCTTGTCCAACAGAACAGCCTCGCTAATATTACGGTGCCTCTCCGTATTGGCTGTGAAGCTACGCCGGGCTGGAATCCTACACTATACCAGTGGTATTTTTAATCCACGATTAGTTGGACACGGGTAGGTCATGCCGTTTTTTTGCTAGATTTCAAACAACGAGTACTATGAGGTAAAGGTAGCCACAGTTACGCTCAGTGCAGCCGGCCCGGCTATTTTTAGCGTTTATAGGAAACAGCTTGGTAGGATTAAATGCATCCATGACGATGGAAAGCTTAGGGACTCAAGTCAAGAATGCAAGGAGTCTAAACGGAGAGGATCCCTGAACAAAAATATAATACGGACAGCATCTAGAAGGATTGCGCACTTCGCAGACGCTTGACCTATTCGAGCTCACACGGCACCTGGGTCTCCAATCTCTAGGCCCTACACTATGTTTACCACGAAATTTCCGGGTGCACAGAAATATGACATGTATTTTATTAGAGTACTGGATGATGTGTATTGTACGCGAGCGGAGGCGGCATATGTCGTCATGAAATTTGATTATGATTTACGCAATCCAATCAAAATCAAAACCCATGCCGCGATCATGAACGCGGAAGCATTCGCTCATTTAGGGACCAAGTTGAGTCTTTTCTTATTAGGTGCCTATCAGGCATCACAGCAACATACTCATGACAGTTGATAGCAGGTGGCAGCGGCTGTCTGTCAATACTCAATATTTAAGTCAAATCTCGGACGACGATCGAGTTTACTGGACACCACCTAGGCACTGCAAACAGTGCTCAAATACTGTGAAGATGGTGTGTATATGGAAAAACTCGGGTGGTGGAATGATGCATGTGTATGCGTCAACGCCGATATAGACAGCTGCCTCAGTGAATGCAGCATATACAGCGCTCTCATGTCGATGAGGACTGTTCAGTGTTCACGGTGGGACGAGTAGCGAGATTTTGACTGAAATGAGGATAGTAACCGTAGAATGTCCACCATGGGAAGATCGAAAGAGGACTCTGGCTGCAGTGAGCGCGCTGACGGTCATGGTCTTCGTCGATTGTCGATAAGTACTTGTTAGGGCGTTGGGATGTCGACGCTAAGATCGCGTTTGCCGTCCCCATGGGGAGGCGGGAGTCTTGCCACGTGAGTTGATGCGA
>CEMJ01394408.1:16551-35267 GCA_900068955.1 Clitocybe nebularis | reverse complement strand
CGAGTTCTCATACTTCGAACTCGGAATTTCACACAGGGGACGTATTCACATCCCAAAGCCGTTCCCGCACACATCCATGCTCTGATTCAGATTGTTATTCGAGAGTTCTACCACAGGACCATCTCACATATCATACCCTGGGAGTCTCCGTCGCATCGTGTCTCAACTTCGCATAGTGAATAAGTGGGTCTCCTCTTCGCTGCACGAAGTACGAAGCACAATTGGCAAAATCTCTCGCACTCCCCAAAATCTATATGGAGCTCGCGCAAGAATCACGATCACAAATCTCGGTGATGTCCCCCACTCTCGCCAAGAACCCTCGAAGTACTATTATACGCTGCGCTGGCCCCAAGAACCCCGCATTCCACTCCACCTTCGGGCTGCGAGATGTTTCTGTACGATGCATATAAAGAAGACCCAGCATGGGTCCGTGACACCGTGAAACATGCGTTCGAATGTGTCAAGTTAGATTTTCATGTTCGGAGCCTTCCCAGAAACCCAAATACACACACATTCTTCTATGAGTTCCCTATGGGGATGATTTTATTGTAGCATACCTGGCTCCATCGAACCTCACCAGATAAGTGGATTTGCTTATAAAAATCATACAGATTGTAACACCCTGTGTTTCAAAATAAATGGAAAGCCTTCGGTAAACCATCCATTATAGCTTCGCTTTCGCTCTTCTTAATTCTTTCGCTTTGTCACGGAGAACCCGGCGCAGCAATTTTCCACTTGGCGAAGTCGGTATGGCCGCGATGAATTCCACGCCACCAGCCAGATGCTTGTAATTAACCTTGTTGTCCGCGACATGCTGAGGACAGATCAACCTCGCACCATCACAGACTAGTGAGAAATTATTACACTACCTTCATGATGGACGCCTTAATTTTCCCAGCAACATCAGAACCCCGTTCAATTCTCCGTGCAGCATCTGTAGTGAGGACAACAAAGGCCATGGGAACTTCGCCGCCTAATAGTAAAATAAGCACTCGATCACGTCAACACACGAAAACGAAGAAGCAATGACGTACTGTAACTATCCGGTACACCAACCACGCAAGCCGAAGAGACATCTTTGTGGTCTAAAATACATCCCTCTAGCTCCGCGGGGGCTACCTGGAATCCCTTGACCTGTATAAGGACCGTCGTCCACAGATGTCAGAGGTTGGTTAGGATCAACTTCTAGATTTGACCTTCATGATTTCCTAAGAATAGAAGACATACAGTGAGTAGAGCGAGCCAGAGCGCGAAAATAATTGTTAACCTTCAATCTATCAAGAATCCAGACTTCTCCGTTCCTGTCCACCTTGACTTCGTCTCCTGTTTTTACCCACCTGGGAAACTCCATAAGCTCGGCAATATACGCGACGGCGGGAATCCTACAAACCCATCGATAAACGTTTCTCTCGTCCTATGACAAACGTGTAAATTTAATGAGGTGTCAAATTTAGAGAAGAAAAAAAAAATCATACGCCTCTGGGTTATTAGCGTATCCTAGAGCGACTGACGGCGTTCTGATAAGCAATTCGCCCGGTTCGTCGTATCCGGCCAAAGATCCGTCGGGTTTAAGTACTCGGGCGATTGTCCCGGGAAGCAGTTGTCCACCACCTGTGTAATCAATATATATCCCTGCAAGAAGATATTGTTTTTTTACTGCCTGATGTTCCACGCTTTTGAGAAATTGGCCACATGGTTGTTGCAGTACAGGTTTCGGTCATTCCTGTTAACGATTTGAGGATCTCTAGGTGACAATGTTATTATCGCCTTACCGTATGCCTGTCCAATGTGGGCATCGGGGAAAAGCTCAAAAAGGTTCTGATTGAGCTCGAAGGAGAGGGGTGCAGCACCACACATGATCATTCTGATATAGCGGCGGAGATCATAGTCTTTGACAGCTGGATGCTGGATTTACCGTCGAATCACTTGCGGAAATCTGGACAACTATGAAGACGCCTACCTTGCAGAGTAAAACGACTTGAGGCGGGACAAGCCTACACCATTGTGAGAGCGACTGTCAAGCCGGGGTATATGGAACTTACAGAAGGTGTGAAATACGGTGGCGTACGATGCTGTTGAGCATTTCAATAAAGTTAAATTTAGGAACCACTACCAAAGTCATCTGTTGAATCAAGTTATCAAAGTAGAACCGTCACCATTAACATGCCGTTGACTTGCTGCACAAAAAAGCGTAAAATGGAGCTGGGTATTGAGCGACGTAAGATTTCCGCAAATCTCTAGATAATTGATAAATCACGTACGTTTATTACGAGACCATATATATCTATATTTATTCAGGTGTGTGAGATGCATTCACAATGGTAGGTATAGAATTTACGATAGAAGGGCAGCACTAAGAATGGGATGAGGGTTTATGAAACCAAGAGTATTCTTCTCTTACCCCCAATAGCAACGTCACCCACTCTATATCTTTGATCCTCGCGATCACAATAATCTTTGTTTACGTTATTGTGAGCCGCAATTTGTATTACATTTGCTAAAACAGAAAAATGTGGGATTGCCACAGCCTGGAAAGAAAGAACGTAGGAAACCTTTGACTTTAATTAAGGAGAAAAAGATATAAAAACCTTTGGTTTTCCTGTCGTTCCTGAGGAGAAACTCAGAAACGCAAGTTTAGTCTTGGATTCCCCCGGATTCAACCTCCTTTCAACAAAAGAAGGGCCTTCTGCAGCGAGCCCCAATTTAACGAGGTCGCTTACGGTGACAAGCCTATCCATTTTCGTGGCTTCGGTGTCAAATAGAACAACACGTTCCAAGGGGATTCCGGCATCTTGAGCGGCGGAGAGACCAGTGTCCAAGGAGTCGGGATGAACAATAATCACAGAAGCTTGGGTTTCCTTCAGCTGATATAAGAGCTCGCTTCTTGAAAAGTCTGGATTGGCACCCCTGCATCAGATGGTCATAAAAGATCCCATATTCCTAATCGGTGAGATGGGTACACACGAAACGACTCCTCCGAGCTTATGGACTGCCCAAATTGCGACCGGATAGTCTATGTCACGACGGAATTTGACAAACCCCGATATCACACAAGCTAATGTAACGCACCAATGTGATTCCGACTGAAGATAAGAACTGTATGGAGCAATCGGGTCACCCTGTATTGGGCATCATAGGACGGACCAAATCGAACATACCTACTTCATCTTCCTCTATCCGAAACCCCGTGGGTATCAACGAGTAGTAGATTGGGCGGAAACTTACGGATACCATAACTAGACCTAAGACCCATTGCAAGACCATGTGTACGCCTACGCAGCTAAGTTCACCAATTCTAGTCAGGATTTCAGGCACACATGACTGGTGCAATAACTACTAACCTCATCCTCTCCTATCTTTCGCCCAGTTTTATCGTCAATCAGCCAAGGTATCTCCGCCCTTCTGGTCGGCCGCGTGATGTGTGAACAGTCAAATATAAACTGAGGGACTGTTAGGTCATCTGGTATGTGCGGCAATGGCGCTGAAGGCGAGTGTATTTCCATCGTGGTTCCGGGATGAGCGGTTGTAGGGATCAACGTAAGTCTGGCGATGGAATAGAAATACAAGGGAACAGGACCATTGGGTGTCACCTGCATCTACATCACAATGGACTTACTAATAAGGGTCAGAGCTAAGTGGGAAACTTTTGTAATCTGACGCTTGGAGAATGGGCCGGCTATCCGGTAAACCGAAACATCACCGGTTCAAAGTCCGGAAAATAATGGATATGTAGATGTCGTATAGATGTGCAGCATATGAGTACATTGCGGGTAGCTACAAAGTAGAGAGCTGATACATGAATCTGGGCCAGTGTTAAGGGAGTCTAGTTTCCGTCCAGGGGTAAAATGAAGAGGCAATGACACAAGACAGGTTCTATAGTCTCGCCCGATATTTCGTGTCATTCAAAACTTTGACCTTGTCCCGCAACATGCGTCGTAATAGTTTTCCACTTCCATTCTTCTGGAGGAACGATTTAGTAACTTAAGCGGAATAGGAAGACAGTATCTATTACTGGGATGGAGTCAATAACCTGGACACCCCCCTTCAGCTGTTTGTAGCTAACTTTGCGGTCTGAAATATGCTGGAATACTAGGTTAATGTTGAAAGCTTGAAGCACACAGACGCATAGGCGGACCTTCACAATACTAGCTTTAATCTCGTTCATTGATCTAACACTGGAGGTGGAGCGCTTGAGGGCTTCTGAGGACAAGACTACAAAAGCTAGAGGTAGTTCGCCACTGTAATCGTCTGGGATGCCAACAACACAGGCTTCAGCGACATCGGGATGCGTAAGCAGACATCCCTCTAGCTCAGCAGGCGCGACCTGAAAACCCCGGACTTTGAGTAACTCCTATCTCACGTTGTCAGAGAAGAAGGCAAAAAAATGAACGATCAATACCTTGAGTCTGTCAACGACAAATATTTCCCGCGCCCTTGTGATTATAACTTGATCGCCAGTATGCACCCATCTTTGATACTGCCATTAAACAGACCCCCGTCGCATGTCTGAAAAAACTTACCCGTCAATAAATGTTTCCTGCGTTCTACAGGAGTGTTAATACCCAGGAGGGGTGTCTGATCTTGAGAACTTACGCATGTTTATCATTCAAATAGCCCATCGCCGCCGAGGGTCCCTTCACCACGAGTTCCCCTTCTTCCCCATACTCAGCCAGAGAGCCGTCCGCTTTGATAACCTTGGCTTGTATACCGGGCAGAAGTCGGCCACCACCTGTCGGGAGACATTAGGGGCTATATCATTGACAGAATATAATATCATACTTCCTAATGGGCCTCGCCTCTGGGACCCCGAAATCATTGCCAGGGTTGTCGTCATTTCCGTCATTCCTTCCAGAATTTTATATGTGAGATTTACTGGCTCCGTGGCATTTTACGAATACCCACCATAAGCTTGGCCTATCTGGGCAGTGGGAAATAGATCGCAAAGCCGGCTTTGTATTTCCCTAGGAACGGGAGCAGCGCCTTGGCGGAGATTAATACTTTGGCAGGACTGACAACAATAATCGCACCTATCATCACGTATCGAATCCTGCTAAGGTCATAGTTTCGCACAGCTGGGTGCTGTGACACGGCCCTGATCAGTAAGACGTTTGTGTATCTAGAAGCGTACATACTTTGCATAAATCAACCGCTTGTGGGGGGACGATCCTGCAGGAGTGATTAATTAAATTCGGAAGGAAGGAGCGGACGACCTACAGTAAATGGGTGATAGGATAGCGAACTAGCGTCTCTAGCATATCCAAAATATTATACTTTTGGATAACTACAACAGACATCTGTGTACGTTTGATTCAGTCTCTTTAATAGTTTCCACAGAGGCTAATACTTACCGCACAAAAAAGAGAAAAGTGGATCTAATGAAGGTACATTTAGACGTTGAAACTGTAGTGTTGATTAAATAAACATACATTGATAACCAGCCCGGCGACGTCTGGAGAAGCAGAAGTAAGCAGACGGGGTAAGGGATTGAAGATTTGGGCTGACGGTAGAAAGGTAAAACTGTGCCCAAGAAAAGTCAGATACCTGATTAAAGTGTTGGTAAACACCACTCACTGCCAGTCGCAACATCTCCGGGCCGATACCCCCGAGAATCCCGGGAGGAGTAAGCTTCACCAACTTGATTGTGTACCGCCATCTGAATGACATTTGCAATGAGAGCGTAATGCGATATTGTTACCGCCTAGAATTACTAGCCATAAATCGCAGAGTCATTGTGAGTCCGGCGGTCTTACCTTGGGCTTGCCAGTTGTTCCCGATGACCACGATAGAAGGGCTACTTTCGTTTTACCTTCACCCTCATCAAGCGTCCGCTCTACAAAAACGGGCTCCTGCTTAGTGCCATCATGTATCAGATCACGAACACTGATGGTCTTTGGAGAATCGCGGGGCGGGGGTCGGTCAAGCAGGATGACACGACTAGACGGAAGTCCAGCGATCCGCGCGGCCGAAAGAGCAGTACTAAAAGTGCTTGAATGTGCTATCAAAAGCGTGGCTTTCGCAAGCTTCAGTTGATAGCTGAGTTCTCCACTTGTGAATTGAGGATTGGAACAGCTAATTAAAACGTTTAGAAAGATGGAATCCTGCCAAACACTCGAAGATTGACCTAACGGTCCCCCCAAGTCTAAAGATAGCCCATAGGGTCACCACATAGTCTGAAGCCTTCCCATCAGCGATTCAATGATGAATAAGAATAGTAGATCCTGGATACCGATGTGGTTTGGACTGGATATCATGACTGTGTGCAAGCGTTACTTTTTGTTCACGAGCGATAGATATGCTGACATACCAACATCATCTTCACCTGGTTAATAGAAAGACGTGAGAAACCTCTCCCCACATCATTGAAGGAATTAGACCCACCTATGTGAAATGTTGAGCTCAACCCATTGGCAAGTGCGTGTGTATCATTTTGCAACTAGGTGAAAATGAGTGTCGTTGGCAAGGTCCGAATGTTCAGTAAAGTACTTGTTCAAGCGACACCTCCCGTTGTGTCTTGTCTTCAACAAGGCAAGGTACCCCGTTGCGTGTGGGGCGAAGAGGGTGTTTGTATGAAAGCATGAACTGTGCAACTGTAAGATTATCTGGAATATAGGGCAAAGTCCCGGTAGCAGGGTAGAGTTCCGTCATGGTCATGGTTTCTTCCAGAGAAGGGATTGTCAATGGGGATGGGCAGTAAGTGGATAGAGAAAACTAGTCCGTGAGATGCGTGTTTATACTCCGCGACTAGCCGCTCAAGTGGAGGAAGGGCGTCCTGAAGATGAGAACGATAGCCAAGTGTTAATACTTCCTTTTTCCTTTTGCATCAAGGTCCTAGGGCCATCATACCACTGAGTTTGAGTCGAGCTTACCAGATCCGATTGGACCGCTTAGTTAACTTCGAGGGCACTTGCCCTGACCAAATGCAGTGCTTTTCGACTCGTTGTGATTATCTTGGTTCGTGAGATGACCATTGGCGATCGAACCGGCGAAGGCATCCTGAGGGTCTGGTCACCGAGGAACGGGGATGATCGGGAGTCAAATAAGTCACCGCCCGGCTACCATGTGCAGGGCGCCGGTCACTAATTACTGAACAGGTTCCAGTCTCTGATTCACTGAAGTCCCCTAGGGTCCTATGTCAATTTGGGTTACTGGGCGAAGAAAGCTGATCGTGACAGGTAAATCGTTGTTTTCGAGAAAGAAGCTGAAGAGATCACAGGGTGTGAAAATTGAGTAAACTATCTCCCATAAGTTACCTTTCACAGGTCCTTCTCGTCAACTCTCTCATAAACGAGATATGACCTCCTTGCCTGATTGGCCTTCCTTACCGGAAGTATCCACTTTCTTTGGATCTCCCCCGCCGGTGGGCTTGTCATCATGACCAGTATTACCCCATATCAGTTTCGACCGATTAGCATACCACCATCTCATCGCAGCCTGTTTTTCTCGATCGCCTACCCCCTCTAGAATCTCTGCAAACAAGGCGTCTACTAACTCCTTCCTTTTTATCCCCCTTCCCACGTCACCTTCCACCCCTCCAACGCCACTGTCTAATCGTGAATATGTCGTAATGATGTTTCGGATCTCTTCCAATGCGCGAATCATGAGTGGCAGGGGAAGCGATGAGGTGGTTGATATCAGGGTCAGGTGCAAACGGTGCAGCTGCTCATCATCCTTGTTATCCTTGACGTTCCCTTCCCGTTCCGTGGGCGCAAACTCCCGGATCATATCAAGTAGCGATTCGATGCAGTACCACGCAAGGTTGAGTGATCCATCGGGGCCTAACGTAAACGCGCCGGCACCGGCGCCTCGCACTAGGGCAGCATAGGCAAGCCTAAGTTGCCCGGTGCTCAACTTCCCAGCCTGAGAATTCTGCAAAAGAAAAGTGGATAAGGACACTGTCAAACTAGCCGCGAACTAATCTCGGAAAGATGATCACCACAAGAGAAGCAGCAGAAGCAGGGATGAGAGGTGTATAAACCCCATTTTAGGGTGTCCCAGATGGGGACTGCTTCCGCAGATGGAAATAGAAGTTCACTTGGGTTATTGGAGCCGAAACCGAAGGAGCTGCAGAAATAAACCCAAGCAAGATAGCTCCTTCCAGAATGCCCGGTATAAGTTGCACACGGGGCTAAGAACAGTCCAATACGCCGAGCGTGACAGAAAATGAGACCTTACCTCAATCAGACACTGCACATAGAACGGGACCATCTGTTGCATAAACCCAAGAGAATCAAAAGACCCAACCCGGGAAATTACGTTCACTGAGGTCTCAGGGTTTTGATCATTCGGTTCGTCCGAATCTCGGCTTTCAGACCCCCTTGCCGGAGGATTTCCAAACACTGTGCTTTGATTATTAGGGGTTGTCGGCAAACCATGAGTAAGCGGGTGCCCGGCATGCTGATGCCTCTGTGCGTGGGAGGCAAACATAGCTAGTACGACAGAGTGTGCGGATTCAAAAGTCTCACGATGAGACGAGTCTGTTAGGTGCCTGTGCATTAATGGTATCAGTGTGGGTATGGGACTCAGAAACATAACACATGATCAAGTCAAACTACGAAGAAGGAAGAATGCAAATAGTCGGCACGACATGCAGAGCAGAAGATAATTAAGGCAATCATCACATGCAATAAGACATAACAGATTGTACAAACCAGGAATCGGTGATGGAATCGGAAGATAAAGCCGTTGATAGCTATGAACAGCACGCAGTAAAATTGTGACATGCACTTGAATAGCCGAAACCGTCAAGGGTAATGGAACGGATGCGAATAATGAGAACAACGTATGTCCGGCCGGAATGGACGGTCACAGGATGTGTGTGGCGACCGAAAGGGCCAAAAAAACTGATGCAACGTATGGCATACATCGACAGAGTCACCCATGACCTTGAGCAAGCGATATATGGTTTGGTACTGGCCCACCCTCGATGTCCAGTGTGTGTGGGCGATAGTGGAGCGAGAACCAATGTCAAAAAGGACAAGAGTAGCAGAAGAAAGGGCTCTCGGATCCAACACGATGCAGGAGCAGTACGTTCATGACGTCCGTCCCAGAAGCCTCAAGGCAATCCAACAAAGCGGATAGCGGGTGGAGTGAGAGGAACGATGCCTTTTCGAACGTTGGAAACACGCCCTCCGGTATGCAATATTAAGAACGAAGGTATAATAATATGGACTTACGGAATACATAGCTCCCATACATGGTTCCTCAAGCAATTTGTCCCAAGGATGGGAACAAGCTGCTCGATACAGGCTAGTGTGTAAGCCGTTTTTGCTTGCTGGAAGACTTCCGGGCGACGCTCAATTTGGTCGAGGGTAACTTGTTGCCCCACGTTAGCATGGTTGAGACGATGGTGTAGATAAACAAACCAGAGGTATTTCTTAATTCCTCAACCATTTCTTGTACAAATTGTTCGCAGAAGCTTTCACGATTGATCTGAGTTTGATTCCAAGGTTCCTCTGACGAAAGAACATCGAGGGCTAGGTAGAACACACGTCGTAACTCCTTGAACCCGGGGTCATCTGCTGCAGCAGTGGCAATAACCCCTCCAAATTGAGAAACAACAAAGGAAATATGGGAAAGGGTCCGTAAGGCCATTTTCGCAAGGTCCCGAGGGGTAATCGTAGATGATTGAGTATATTTCTGGGGGGGAATGAACACGACAGTCCCCAGAATACCATCTGCAACCATGATAGTACTGAACAATAGGGTCTTCAGGAGTAGCCATATGAATGTGCACAGATTCTTTGTGTCGGTTGCTTAAAGAGGCGAAGTTAGCATAAGGAGGAAGAAGAGGGAGTAGACTTACCAATTTCGTTCTCGTTCTGTATGGTTGACAGCTTAGTCCTCTTCCAGTCACGCTCTATGCTTTCCGCAATTTTCCTAAACGCCTCTAGAGTATTCCTAGCTTCATTCAGGCTTGCGTTAGGCGGATCTATGAGGGCCCCGAGCACCAGTGAAGTCAACTTCGATAGGCCTGCCATGGATGTCATGACCGGTGATGAAGAAATACTTTCAATGGTTCGTGTAAACGGCGACGCCGGCTGACCTTACTCCGTCAACATGGTAAGAAGCGTCTCATGATGTTTCACGCACAGGAATATGAAAAAGACCAGACACAGGGGATTCATCAGTGGACGAGAGAAATTTTCCTTCGTGAAACGCAGCGGATATAGTTGAGGTTAGGATATGATTTAAAGGGGAGAGGGGCAACGCTTTCAGTTTTGCTGCTGGAAGAAGAGGTATTGATTGAGAAGCTAGGATAAGAGCCAATGAGATTGGGACATCTGTCGGTTGATCAGATAACTGAGGCTTCTAGGTTTGATTGATATACCTTCAATATGGGGCTGGAACTCCCTTTCCCAATCGCCAACACTCCTGTTATGATTATGGGCATCCATTACCTCCGCTAATGCGATAACTATCTCGTCTTCCACTCCCGAAGTGTCTATCCCTACGCGTTCCAAATTCATAATGCCCAGAAAAACGCCAGTATTGCAAGCGAGTCTTAACCCCGCCCGCGTCCCCCGCAATCCCTCCAGTATTTCAGCGGTCCAATTGTTTATTTCTTGTTTTATTCCTTTCGCAAATAGCATCCTAGTTATACTCCATCCATCACCGGCGCTCTTCACAAGGGCCTGATGTTTCAAATAGACGGCGTGCTGAAATGCACTTACAAGACCCTGCGATTTTTCATACGTCCGATGCTGGCCAAGGAAGAATGGGGACGATACCGCAGCAGCGGTTAAGCGGGTTGGTGTTGGGACGTCAACAACTAGATGATGGGAGAGTGCTGCAAAGATTGTGGCATATGGAATAGTAGGGTCGGTCTTCTGCAAGTGCGTCAAAAGAAGAGCGGTAGACATAAGTGACTGCGTTATGCCCTAGGTTGTAATTCTGGATTCAGTCAGCTGCCAGATTAGTTGTGTTGCCAGCCGGCCGCCAACTCACGATCACATAGACTCAGAGTCAAGTTGCGGAACGCACTAGCAGTGTTGTGAATTGACAACTGCACGGTAAATGATTACATAATTATGCCCCCCAGTCTCGTAAATTTTGCTCAACCGGCCATCATAAAGATTCAAATAATATTATACCAGATTATACCTCCAACTTGCTGCGGATGGAGGAACCGGGTCTACCATAAAGTCGGGTATAAGAGGGGCTACCTACTTCGGCTTCAGTCCAAGTCCGATTTATATCCCATGACTCTATATCGCAAAGGGTGTCAACTACTCACAATCCGATGTTGTGATGTGACGATTACTTTTCGATGCTGGTGAGCTCAAGCCACAATGCTTCAGAGGTCTCTAACAATCACAAAGCCCAAAAGGCCAGGGGTAGAGTCTGATTTAGTTTGAAAGCCGGAGCTTTCATTATAGACCTCGGCCTGTATGCTGCTGTTCCTCGAACTACGCCGTGATGGGCTAGTATCCCCATTCCAGAACACCGTCCGAATTTCATACAAATCACATTACGGTTGCAAGTTTTTCCCAGCACCTCCGACTCACGGAGGCCAACAAGATGGAACCTTAACTTGATGTACTTGGTAGATACGGTGCTCCACTACTCCCGTGAGGTACCCAACTATCTGGACCGACAGAAACTCCTTGAAACATCGAAAATGAGGGAATACGACGAAGCGAAAACGTAGGAAGGCCGATTGACAAGGGATAGAAATAACATTCAAACCTAGGCAGGCGCTTGTAAAATTCAGGGTCCAACCCCGTTACCTCCAGTTACACCACAGAGCGGCTTTAGATTAAAGCCTCGTATACGCCTCCTCGTCTTCGCTAGGCGAAAACTGGATCATATAAGAATCCTCCATTATTGTTCCTCCCTTTTCATAACAAGATCCGATTTTAATGGGTTATATGTTGATTAAACCCCCCTCACTACAGAGGGGCATGGATGGGTCGGCGTGTGGTAATCTTTGGGTAATATATGTAGCGAGGCTATATTTCAAAATCCCTTCCGGTTTTTTCTCGCCAAAAAAAATGGATTAGAGACTACTCTCATGGGCCAAACATCCGAACCATTTCTTCTTTGAAAAGGTAATGTCTCTGACACATGCTTCTGGATAGTGGTGCAAGTCGTGATGCTACCTAGTGGTCAGTTGGGCATCCATTGCCTATTACTCCATGAGAGCCTAGCGTTATTGTAGCATCGGCCGATGGGAACGCTCTGACGCTTAAGTTTTAGAATTCATAAACAGAACTTACGAGCAAGCCAAACGAACGCGAGAGAACCACACTCGACTAATTAAACATTATGCTTTTTTTGGACCAACATGCTCCATCTGACCATGATCAATGTGTTCTTTGGAAAAAATGTCATCTCTCAGAAGCCATGATCGCGGACAATCCGGGCCAAAGAGAGTTTCGACTTAGTTTGACACGACTTGAAGCAGGAGGACCGATCTCGGGATCAAGCATCAGAATGGCCCTCCCTCGTGCACACTCGTTCAACGCAGGTATCGCTTACTGCTCGCCTAGAGCATTCAAACGATACAACAATGTTGTGTCCGCCGGTGTGCACATACGGGGCTAGTGAAGGGTCTTGTGCTTCTCAACTATCGTAAGTCTCGTGACGTTTATTCCTCTTGATGATTGTCCAGAACATATGTGTAATCTCAGGTGATCAGTGCACATCGCATCTCATCATGATCAACTGCGAGAATATGTTACATCGCAATGGTTCTTCCGAATAACTCCGGACACAAATCTGGCTTGCTTCCTTGCTCTTGGTGCTCTAGACGTTCACCACCCGCGCGCTGATACATTCCCTTCGCTCGTCGCTGTCGAGATATGGGGCCCAACCCAGGCTGAAAATAAAGCCATTCTCAACTCCAGTGATATCCCTCAAGCAAGAATCAAATTTCTTCGACAAACCAGGCCATCGAAGACCAGGACATGTGGACGACAAGTTACAACATCACGCAGCTCGAAATAACAACCACCATCACGTCGTGATCAGCGCTGCACCCTACTGAAAGTGTCAGTGGAGCTTCTATAAATTGGAAAGTTGGCAAGCCGAACTATTCAGGCTCCAATCCTCATTCATTTTTCGAAGCTTCCCATGGCTGGGATACGTCGTCTCGCAAGTAAGTTCTCCCCTTTTCCTCTTTAGCCTCCTGCAGGATCCCTGACAATGCATTCTTAGCGTTACTTCTAAACCTACTCTCTATAGCTGTGTACGCCACAGCAACAACCCTACAGGTTTACAACCCCGTTTCTATATATCCCCGTTCTGGATATTTTACTCTGACCGTTAATGGTCAAAGTGTTCCAGTGACCGGCGAGTGCAGTTTACCCGCCTTAGCAAATGCCTGCGTCCCTTACTATGGAGGTGTACAGCTTTTGACGGTTATGCTTATGCCCACTTCTCGTTCGGGGGCGGATCCGCTGACCTAAAGGTCACCTCTATCCAAGAATCTTCCATCAGTTCCTTTGTCACCAGCCCCCAGAAATATGGTTACAATAACACCGCCGTTGTCTCAGGGAATACCCTTGCCTTCACCATGACCTCCCCGCAGTACCTCATCGTCCGACTGTCGGATGTGGGGGAAGTCATCATCGCCGCAGACCCGCTCGAGACGGACGCCCCTGCCAGCTCGGGCACGGGGATTTTCAATGTTGTCACCCAATATGGCGCCGACGCGTCGGGGGGTACAGTGACCACGGCCCCATTCGCCAGCGCTCTCCAGGCTGCGGGTGCACGGGGGCAGGGCAGCGTCATCTACGTCCCGCCCGGTATCTACCAAGTCGGAAACCTTATCCTGCCCTCTAGTACATCTCTGTACCTCGCACCTGGGTCTTCACTACGGTTCACAGGCAACCGAGCGGACTACACCAACGACTGGACGAAGAGATCGCAAGGCCTCGACGGGACGGAGTGGATACGCACAGCGTTTGGGACGCACGATGTTAAGATATACGGGCGGGGGACAATTGACGCACTTGGGGACTATGCACAGAAGACGGGCAAGTTTATCGCGCATGCTGTTGTGCCCATGAACACAACGAGGTTTACGTTTGACGGGCCGATCATACGTGACGGGGGCTCGTGGACGCTGATGCCGACGCGCTCCAGTTATGTAACAATTGATCATGCTAAGATTCTCAACCGTATGGATCTAGGCGAGGTAGGAACTCATGGTTTCCGGACAAATACGGTCAGGTTGACCCCAAGTCATTTTTTTTATTTAGAACGACGCAGTCGATGTGCAGGAGTCCCAACAGTACGTGATGTCTGTACATTCGGTGAAGATGCCTTATCATACGTCCACCCTAGCGTTGTTGTGAGAAACTCTATCGGAATATCTCTCGATGATTCATTCAGCACAAAGACCTGGCCAGCCAGTGAAGGGATTGCTATCAAATACCCTGGAAATCCTCAGGCCTTGTATAATGTAACATTCACCAACAACTTGGCGTGGACACATTGCTATGGATTCAAAGTAGGCCAGGGTGTATGGGAGGATCAGGAGATGGTCCGGTTCGAAAGCGGGACAGTCTACGACGCAGCTGTCGGACTGGGAGTTCACCACAAGGTAACCCATCACCTAGATACTTGTTTTTAAGCAGCTTACAAACAAGTATCATTAATAGTGGGGATCGGCGATCGCTACAGGGATCCAGTTCACTGATACTGTGGTTGAACACCTCCATGGGAACAACGACGGGCACCAGACGTGGCTGGCAATATTCGTCCAGGCAGGCACTGCAGGTATCATAGGGCCCATTGAAGATGTTAGCGTTTGGAATATCGCTGTGCGGAACCGCGGCACGACGGCAGCACTTGCACGGGGTGTTGATGGTGCTATGGTCACGAATGTGGGGTTAAGGAATATTTGGTTCCAGGATCTTGGAAGGGCAGCGACGTCGCTCAGCGAGATGAGTGTGACGGCTACGGCGTTCTCGTCTGGAGTTATAGTGAAAGGGTGAACGTTATGAAGAGCCGCTTATCCAATCGACTATAACCTTTGAAATGTGTTTAGAAGAAACAATAGACAAAGACCTGAAATAAGTAATTTATCCTCTATCAGAGAACCAGATGGTCAAATTTTATTCAAGAAAGATTTAGTCGAAGGCTTTAACATTAACAGACTCTTTGATAGAAAATTGTGATATGTGCATACAAGTGAAACAAAGCTTGTGCCCCATTTCCCAAAAGAGCTGAATTTCGAGCCGAAAAACCAGGTGAACTAACACATACTCAGGAAGATCAGCAACTGGGGGTAGCCACGTGTTGAAATTGCGGCAGAGTTTGTACGACTCCTATGTTACGTGGGTTTCAACCACTGGGCCTTTTGACACTGGCACTGACATTCCTCCTCAACATATTTTAAAATTCTGATTAGGCAGATCTGTAGCAGATATAAAGAGATATGCACATTGACTAAGCAAAAAATGAGATACCATTGTAATAGCATCCTATTTATCAAGACTTTCCAAACACTAGTCTAGGAATCAACCTAGAAATAGCACAAACAGAGAACTTCGCAGTCATCTTATTTGCACTTATTAGATTTTGGCTGGATTCCCACGAACTCGTAAGGGCGGTCGTTGCAAGGGTGACTACGGGAATATATTACACCACAATGGTTCTTCCGAAATAACTCCGGACACAAATCTCATTTGCTTCCTTGCTCTTGATGCTTTGGATGTCCCCTGATGTCCCCTACTTGCGCACTGATTTTTTTCTTTGCTCGTCGCTGTCGAGATATGCGGGCCAACCCAAGTCGGAAATACATCCCTTTCCAAATTGGAATTTCCTTCAATTTCCTTTGACAAACCGGGCCATCAAAGGCCAGTACATGTAGGCGACAATACCATACAGTTCGAAATATTAAACACCATCACGCCGTGATCAGCGTTTCACTCTACGGGAAGTGTTTCAGCGGAGCTTCTATAAATTAGCAAATTGGCCAGCTGAACTGAACTGTTCGAACTCCAATTCTTATTCATTTTTCGAAACTTCCCGTGGCCAGGATGCGTTGTCTCGCAAGTCAGTTGTCCCTTTCCCCCTCTAGTTCCTCTAGTCCCGCGCAGGATCCCTGACAACATATTCTTAGCGTTACTTCTAAACTTAATCTCTATAGCTGCATTTACCACGGCAACAACGCTACAGATTTACAATCCTGTTTCCATATATCCACGTTCTGGATATTTTACTCTGACCGTTAATGGTCAAAGTGTTCCGGTGACTGGTGAGTGTACTTTTCTCGCCTTAACAAGTATCTACGCCCCTTACTCTGGAGGTGTGCAGCTTTTGATGGTTATGCCTATGCCCACTTCTCGTTCGGGGACGGACCAGCTGACCTAAAGATCACCTCTATTCAAAAATCTTCCATCACGTCTTTTGTCACTAGCCCCCAGAAATATGGTTACAATAAAACCGCTGTCGTCTCAGGGAACACCCTTTCGTTCACCATGCCCTCTCCACAGTATCTCATCGTCCGACTGTCGGAGGTGGGGGAAGTCATCATCGCCGCCGATCCGCTCGAGACGAACGTCCCCGCCAGCTCGGGCAC
Organism: Clitocybe nebularis; assembly: GCA_900068955.1. Classification (NCBI taxonomy): domain Eukaryota; kingdom Fungi; phylum Basidiomycota; class Agaricomycetes; order Agaricales; family Clitocybaceae; genus Clitocybe; species Clitocybe nebularis. The sequence goes on along the minus strand of CEMJ01394408.1, from coordinate 18,739 downwards.
GGGGATCTTCAATGTCGTCACCCAATACGGTGCCGATGCATCGGGGGGTACAGTGACCACAGCCCCGTTCACCAGAGCTCTTCAGGCCGCGGGTGCGCGGGGACAGGGCAGCGTCATCTACGTACCTCCCGGTATCTACAAAGTCGGAAACCTTATCCTGCCCTCTAGTACATCTCTGTACCTCGCACCTGGGTCTTCACTACGGTTCACAGGCAACCGAGCGGACTACACCAACGACTGGACGAAGAGATCGCAAGGCCTCGACGGGACGGAGTGGATACGCACAGCGTTTGGGACGCACGATGTTAAGATATACGGGCGGGGGACAATTGACGCACTTGGGGACTATGCACAGAAGACGGGCAAGTTTATCGCGCATGCTGTTGTGCCCATGAACACAACGAGGTTTACGTTTGACGGGCCGATCATACGTGACGGGGGCTCGTGGACGCTGATGCCGACGCGCTCCAGTTATGTAACAATTGATCATGCTAAGATTCTCAACCGCATGGATCTTGGCGAGGTACGGGACTCATGGCTTCTGGATAGATACGATCGGGCTGACCTCAAATCAATCTTTGTTATTTAGAACGACGCGATCGATGTGCAGGAGTCCCAACAGTATGTGATATCCATACACTCATTGATTGTGCTTTATCACATACCCACCCTAGCGTTGTCGTGAGAAACTCCATCGGAATATCTCTCGATGATTCATTCAGTACAAAGACTTGGCCAGCCAGTGAAGGGATTACTGTAAAATACCCTGGAAACCCTCAACCTTTGTATAATGTGACATTCACCAACAACTTGGCGTGGACACATTGCTATGGATTCAAAGTAGGCCAAGGCGTATGGGAGGAACAGCGGATGGTCCGGTTCGAGGGTGGGACAGTCTACGACGCGGCTGTCGGATTAGGAGTTCACCACAAGGTAAACCACCACACATGTACCTTTTTCTCAAACAGCTTACGAATAAATACCATCAAAAGTGGGGAACAGCGGCCGCTACAGGAATCCAGTTCACAGATACTGTCGTCGAACATCTTCATGGCAACAACGATGGGCACCAGACATGGCTGGCAATATTCGTCCAGGCAGGCACTGCAGGTATCATAGGGCCCATTGAAGATGTTAGCGTTTGGAATATCGCTGTGCGGAACCGCGGCACGACGGCAGCACTTGCACGGGGTGTTGATGGTGCTATGGTCACGAATGTGGGGTTAAGGAATATTTGGTTCCAGGATCTTGGAAGGGCAGCGACGTCGCTCAGCGAGATGGGTGTTACGTCTACGGCGTTCTCGTCTGGAGTTGTAGTAAAAGGTTGAATTATTATAAAAAGCTGCTTATTAATCGCCAATAGATCTATAAATACCGAATTGATCATGGGTAATCCGATCGCTGGTGCACTGGTGTGCCCGATCGTAGATGTGAGTGCTTATAAAGAGTTGGAACCAACATTCATCTGCTTTCTCATCACCATCACTACTTCCACCATGCCCCAAGTAACTCTCAATGGAACAGTCATAGCAGACTCTGGCAACACGGTCATTGTCGAAGGAAACCATTACTTTCCACCCGAGAACGTAGAGACGTCATTGTTTACGGATTCAGACACCAGGTATGACTTTGCGTCGGCGGTCGCTCACGAAACCTCGCTGAAAACTCTGTCATAGTTCCATCTGTCCTTGGAAAGGGTATGTATCACATGGCGAGACTGATTAATCCCAATCTTAAGGTTTCGTTTACCTTAGAACGGCTTCATATTACAACGCCACTGTTGATGGAAAAACCGTGAACGACGTTGCTTGGTGTGTAGTGTCATCCGGGTAGAAATATTGGCTCAAACCACCTGTACAGGTACTACCCCAGTACTTCAGCCAAAGCCAAGAATATTGAAGGATACATCGCCTTTTACAAAGTCAGTGTCGCAGTTATATGAAACCCCACACCTCCCATTGACTTTATCGGTCAGAACAAGGTCACAATCAACGGGTAGATGATAGGGCTGGGTACAGCTTGTAGCCTCAGCACTGATTACCACGGGTGTGGTAAAATTGATAAATAAATAAAGAATTTTGTAGCTTTCCTTGATAAACTGTTGTACCAATCAGTGGTACCATTTCCGTGGGATTAAGTATTCCAACACACCTAATACCAATTGGGCTAGTAGGATAAAAGATGGAGA
>CEMJ01394406.1:40440-52458 GCA_900068955.1 Clitocybe nebularis | reverse complement strand
TAGGTGAAGATCAAATTATCCGATTATCACGATCGATCGAAGAGATGCCGGTCCGAATCCGGAACCCTTCGGCAATGGCAAGATCTTTGTGCACACGGCTTTAAAAATAGAATTGTTTTATTCCCTTGCGTTCAGAGGCTTGTTAGAGGGGTCTGAAAGCCTTCACCCCCATTTTTAGTGCCCTCTTTGGGTCATATAATGGAATTTGGGGTCTTCTAGGGGCTCCCATCCATTTTTTCCTCTGCTTATTCATGGTATTTAAATAAAAAGCACGTTATGATGTCAATTGCCAAGGCTACGTTTAAATTCACGGTCCAAGAAATAGATTCCTTACAAACAATCGGGTGGGTAAATCTAGTCCTCGAGGACGACGCTTGGCTGCTGGGCTCGATGTCGAGTAACCAGCTGCAACCAATCGTCCCGTACGACCGAACAGAGCATTCCAAAATTACATAAAATAAAACGAGCACTCAACCGGAGGTGAAGTGGGTACAGAGGGAAAGTGGCTCATATATCGGCATATGATGTACACTGGATCGCGTCTAAACATATAACTGTATTGACTCACGGTGTTTGGTGGCTGTAAGAAGTCGACGGATTTCAGGATCGGGACAATCAGGTCTGACTCGATGAAAGGATGACACTTGGCATCAATTATGTTTGCTCATAATGTTGCCACTTTGGTTACGAGAGGACAAAGAAAGTAGATTTCCCGGACCGGACAATCCGCTCTCCTATTGTATGGGTGTTTTGAAACGACTCGTACCAGAGAATGCGTGTGTAGAGGGCTGTATACGATGTGAGGAGGCAAGTGTTGAGAGGTGTTGGGTGTTGTTGAAAGTTGCTTGGCTGGGAAGGGGATCTGAAGATTTGTCATCTGGCAGATGGATGAAGAGATCTGGCCGATCTTACCACCGGCGCCGAGGCGGAGCAACGCGGGAAAAGGAGGTGACATAGTGACGCACGGTACAGCTGAAACTCTTCCTTTTTTTCTGTTATTAAACACATAGCACAACCAGCTTCGGAAGATGTTATTTAACCTGCCCTCTCACCAACACTCGTCCATTCCTAATCTTAGGCTTCCATAATATAGGTCTTTTTAGACTCACTCCTGGTCCTTCCGGAACTCAGTCTGGTCAGTACCCCTGATCTTACTTGTACTGCTCTTGCCCTGACCCACCTCCGAATTCGCTCTAGCCATCACAAGATGGCCTTTGTTTTGACCGGAGCCTCCTCGCCTTCACCACGAGAGATTCACCCTCAAATAGGTGACATTGGTACCTCGCCTCATGTAAACCAAACGCCAGTTTCCCACTTCGACCACGATATGGGAAGGGACAAAGACCACAAGCCGCGTCTTGAGATATTGCTCGATTCGTCGTACATCTACCTCAAAGGGGTTGGTGTCGACGTCGAGCCCGCTCGTCTTTCAGGACATGTTGCTCTCTACCTCACTGAATCAACGTCCATCAAAGAGATTACACTTCAGTTCAGAGGGAAAGCGCGTTTGCCTATTCCGTCTTCCGAGTCGTATGTGATAGATATCTACCTCGACCCTCACCCCTATTGACCTTCACTTATCAGACTCAGTCTGAGCACTCACCCTTTGACCTATATGATCTGCACCCACGACTGGTCATTCCTGGAAGGGCAGAAAAAGAACAGATCTCACACTCTCAAAGCCGGTCGTCATCTTTTCCCCTTTCAACTTCAGATAGGTGGGTCACTACCGTCGACAACATCGACCCGCGTCTTCGGTGGTGCATCTGTTGCCTACAAACTATGTGCACAGGCCGTGCGGACAGGGTTCAATCAAAACCTGCAAGCCGCGCTGCCAGTACCCATTCTGCGATCTTTCTCCTCCGAGGCCCTCGAGTACCAACAGACTCTCGAAATCGAAAACACATGGCCAGACAAACTCATGTACCAGATCATGGTTCCTCACAAAGCCTGGGCGGCAGGGGACAAAGTAACTGCTCTCGTCAAATTCTCCCCCTTGACCAAGGGTGTTTATGTGCTCAGCGTTAATACTTCGATTCACGAACAAACAAAGGTCTATGCCCGTTCTGGAGCTCAAGAGAACGTTCACATCGCTGCTACTGCCAAACACGAGATCGTTGGAAGCCGTGCAGTTGAAGTAGATCCCCGATCCAGACACCGTCGTACTGCATCTGGTCATGCCTCGTTGCCTGTTTCACCAGCAAGCGCCTCTTCTTTGACCACTCCAGCACACAACACCACCGACAGTTCGTCCGGAAGGCACTATTTCTCTCGTACTCCTGTTTCCACGCCACCGACACGTCCAGATACACCTATTGAACCTGAGAGCACTGAATCAGAACCCGAGAACTCAGACGTCGTCACGTACATCAGCATCCCCATCCCTCTGACTGTCACCCCCACTAGTAATCTTGAACCAATAATTGTTTCGCACCGCATACGCTGGAGTATCCTAATTCTCAATCTTGACGGACACACATCGGAGCTACGCTGTTCTCTGCCACTGCACATACTTGACTATCGACTTCTTGCTGAGGCCAGGTCCTTCTCGGCTGCAACTCGACGCTTACTGCTTGGGTGCATAGAAGTACCCCCTGAGCAAGAGGAGGACTCACAACTTCCCAGCTACAAGGCTCACGTACGTGACAGAGTCGCGAACATGTTCCTTCCAGAGTCTGCGACGATGCGCGTGACGAATCCATGGGTATCCCAAGGTGCGAGCCCCACGTATAGCCAGGACAGCACCATACCCATAGCACATTGGCCAATGTCCCGCTCTGGACGCTCGACCCCTCTCGAAGCGCATCTGCTGCCTCATCTCCCGCATGCCCCGGGCTCCGGCGCTAGCACCCCTCTGGATTGGGTAAACTCGGAGCTCCTCCTGTCCCTGTCTGAGGAAGCCCCACCGAGCCTCAGTCCAGACCCCCACACCCCGGCCGAGTCTAATTCCGACTCTGAGTCAATGAGCCGAAGCATAAGCCGCCCGTCCAGTGGACGACTCAGTCGGTTTTCCAGCCGTGCGACGAGCCCCGAGCGTGAGCGCGATCGACACCCTGGAATAGACGCGGCGCACATCCATGTGGGTGGCCCCCACGAGACGTACTTGCACAGTGGCACCGCGAGCCGCCACCTCCACAGCCTCTTCCAAACATCGCTCAAGCCCTTCTCGTCCTTCTCCCACAACCACTGGATGCCACGTCCGTCCCACAGCACGCACTCGTCTGTGTCCTCGTCCGATCTCCAGCGCATGTCCATGTCCCAGCAACAGCAGCAGCAACAGCCCCGCACCGTGACTGTCCCCATGCCAGACCCACACTCGGGCTCGGCACTGCTGCATCGCGCGTTCACGGAGGTGCCAGACTATACGATCGCATCGCGTGGGTTCATAGGTGGCGTGCCGCCGTTGTCGAGCATGCGGGGCCTGCCGTCGTATGAGGAGACCCAGGCGCAGCGGTCGCAGAGCGACTCGGATCTGGCGGCACGGTTTGCACAGCTAGGTGCGGGTGCGGGTGCAGGGAGAATTGCACCGCCTCCGTTGACCCACGCCGAATCATCATGATAAGTGCGGGTGTGGATGGCTGCGGCGATGCTGCGGTTGATTTCCCACACCCTCCCGCCTCCACCCTCTCGCTTGCTATTTATATACATACCATCATTTTTTTTTCCTTGTTATGACTTTTTTTCTTCTTTTTTTGGCCGCACAATCATAGACAATGGGCACGAGAGGGCTACTAATGTATTTTTATCTGCAGCACCATACATAGATGTCGACCTATGTAATTATCCCCAACCCACCACTTACTTACCCCGGTACATAGCATTCCCAACACATACGATACACATGAAATGAACAATATCATGCATCTGTTCGCTAAAATGCTACTTGTTGTGTGGGTGAGTTACGACAATGTCATTAATACCCTGGCACATAGCTCCCAGCACATACAATACACATGAACATGAACAATAACATCATGGCATCTGTTCGCTAAAAGACTACTTGTTATGTGGATGAGTTACGATAATGGCATTAACACTGCGGGCCATTTCTGACGCTAATGTTAGAACGGTGTAATTAATCATGTGTTGTGGCTGTTCAACGAAACGTTTGCCTGTTATGTGGATGACTTACGGCACTGGCGCCAATACTATCTCTGGCGCTAGGGCTTGAACGGGGGCGTTCATCAAATTGTCATGACTGTTCAACTGTTTTATTGATGGACAGATGGATACCACAAGGTGACAACAGATAAGGTATTTCGGACATGCGAATCCATGCGAGTTTTTGGTCATAAGAGAGTGAAACACGAGTTTGTTAGGAAAGTTTATAAGGTAGGTGGATCATCTATATATGAGGGTGTTGTGTTGGGATTTATCTCATCTAGCCTTTTTCATTCCACCTGGGAGGAAGTCCTTTGGGGAAGCGAAATACATTATTGTCTCGAGGAGATTTATTACTCGTCGAGGTTCTTCATGATCCAGGGTTCGGGGGTAACAAATTGCTCGGTGGGGACGCCAAGCTCGAAAAGACGGGCGACAACAGCAGAGAAACTGCAGGATGGGTCAGCGCGGAGATTGAGCGGGGGAAAGCGAAATGGTCGTCTTACTCCTTGAAGAACAAGTCATTGCTGTCAGCGTAGGCCCTGGCGTATTTCTTGAAGCTCTTGTCAGTGATAAGAACATAGTCCGTGCTAGATAAAATTGCCGTCAGGGTGCGGTGCTTCGGACGCCAAGAGAACAAGACACGCACGGCAACATCATCAAGCTCTTTGTCTTCTTGTCTTCCAACTGCTTAGGACCAGACCACTTCTTCCAGACCCATCTGGAGCCGGTGGGGATCAACAACGGCAACCAAAACAATGTGTCAAAAATAAACATACTTCTCGTCGAATAGAAGTTTGAAGAAGTCGTTTGTCAGGGTAGTGGGTGAGAATGTCCAAGGACCTTCGTACCCAGATCTTGATTTGACAGTTAATTAAGCTTCGAAGGAGGTTCTTGTGAACACATGAACAACAACGCACCGGTTATGATGACAGCGTCCTAGAGCATGTGCGCCAGAGAGAGCGACAATTTCCTGGTCATTAAATCTACCGGCCCGTTAGCATAAACATGTCCATCAATTATGAATGACTGCCGGACGAACCCCATGCGGCCAAAAATCTGGACCGCGAAAAAAAAAGATCGTAAGACAATGTGACGAGGGCCCAGACTCGTAATGAATACTTTACATTTCTGAGATGGTCACCGCCCTGAGAAGCGTCTGGGAGACGACCGTCGGGCGTGGCGTTGGGCGCGTGCCCGTCAATCCTGCCTGGGCGCCAGGGAACCTTTGGGCCAGCCATTTCCTGAGGATATTCGTGTCAATCCACTTCTCGGGTAAAAAAATGTCGGAACAAATTTTACCTGAACGGCGGCGACACCGCCAAGAGTCCACAGATCACCGTAGCTAATCCAGCTGAATTCTTGCTTGATCTTCTCCATAAGGTCCCGGGCGACGTTCAGACCAGCATTGGCGCCGTGGAGTGATTCGGGCTCGAAGCGCATGGTAGCATAGTTGCTGGATTGCGGTTTTTTCTGTTTAGTAGACGGTGGAATTGAGTGTGGATCATAAATTTACCTTCCGCCAGTCTTGGTTTCCTTGTCGTAGGTACCAGAAGAGTGCCATGCCAGTCGAAGAATCACCGGTGCGTAGGAGCCATCTTGAATGTTGATCAGTACCTCGCCGCCCACGACTTCCCCTGCAATGACCCACCATCATATTCGCCAGCCTCATCGAAGAGCTCAGCGATTTTGTTGTAGACCTTGAAACACCATGAATAAGTCGGTCTGGGTAGTTTTCGTGCACCCTACCTTTTGGTAATCTTCCTTCGTTGGGACAAAGTTGGCTTTGACCTTTGCTACTTGGACGCCAGATTTCAAAGCTGTGCTAGCCTCGTTTCCAGAATCAGAGAACAGGTAAAAAGCAGTTCCACCAATAGCAACTGCGGCTCCTAATCCAAGGTAAAGAGTGGTGTTGGACTTGGCCTTTGGAGCAGGCGGCGGCGGCGTGGAGAACTTGCGGTATGAAGTCCTGAGTTGAGCTCTGGGAATGGCTCCTGAGAAGGCAGCCTTGCGTAAAGGCGCGCGAAGGAGAGAGAACGACATTGTAGTTGGCAGAATAGTAGAGGTAACCAAGAACTTGAGTGGTACGTGGAGAGTCTCGGAAAGCCCAAGAAAGGTCTAGAAATATTTGAAAATCCGATCTTGGCGGTCCGATCATGTTGCTTTGTCAACCAATCACGTTGCATGCGTTATCAAGGATCCGGAGCTGAGTATCGTTGTACTCTGCCCCGCTGGGGCATGGCGGAAGGGATGCGATTGCGATATGAAGGGCTAGAATGTTGCGGTCAGTATGAATGATTGGCAAGATGAGATAAAAATAAACCAGTCATGCCGTTATGTTCGAGAATCGAGGCCTTCCTTTCCCATGCTTCGTGCCCAACCTGGGCTCCATCACATGATCATCACATGACGCATAATACTGGAAGAACGCCACACATACGATGAACATTGACTGGCTCTAGCCTCCACTATCCCGCTGTATTGGACCGCTGTAGCTCCGAGACTGTATTCTTGACCTTGGCATCTCTGTGACTTTGAATTCGGGTACTGGGTGCGAATTACTGGACTGTGGTTTTGAGAAGGGCGTCTACGGGGACCGAACTAGAGGCGAAATCACTCTCAATGACAGGAATCGCCGACGAACACCTTCTCTACCTCCATACAGTTCTCGTGCTCAAGGCCCGTTACTCCTCCCCTGGTGGGTATCCATGCAACAAGGGCTTTTACCCCTCACTATCCGTCTGTCACCTTGTAAAACGATTGAACATGACTTCAACATCGCCTTCGTTGTACCATCTTTTTCTCTAGAGGATGGACACATGTCGCACTGTGCATAGCATGACGTCTACCTTCATGAAATTTTTTCGGAGTGACGACATGATCACGTGAACACCGCCTCAGCCCCGCCTTGGATTCAAATGTGGTGAGATGAAGTCTGACAGGCCACGATAATCACAGCCACGAGCGGAATCATTCTATAAACAGTGGACGTGTCCCGCCCCTCTCTAAAATTTTACGTGGGGGTGGATAGTCTCGTACGTTGCTTGGAAGCAAAGTCGGCGCTTAATGGGATGTGACTCAAGCGGATTTGGAAATTTCTTCAGGGTTCCAACTTGGGTCCAAAAACCCACAGCCTCAACTCCCCGCCCTATAAGAGGACCTCAGTCTGTTCACTAACCTCTCTATCAAGAACTTGTACAACATGAACGGTCAATGGCAACCCAACCCTTGGCAGCAACCAGCCAACTACTACCCACAGCCAAACTACTTTGCCCCACAACAAGGGTATGGCCAACCACCTTGGGATCCCCGCGGGTATGGACCTGTGGAACCCCCTCGTACGCGCCCCCCATTTTCATTCTTCAAGTTACCAGCTCAGCGCCCACCAGTTGCAGGATATCGGTCTGCTAAATATCCTACCTTGAACCCGATACTCGCCGCAGACACCACTCTGCTACGTTTCGACATCAAAAAGAAACCACGCACTGAGATCCTCGCATCGACGTACTACTCAAGCCGCCACTCCCCTGCCACTGCCAACGGTGTCACCCATCTACGGTTGATCTCAAAGGCCTTTCCGTGGTCGATCGATATCGTATCGCAAGGGCTCATCACGTGCGAAGCCGTCTGGGATGCGCTCTACACTGCTCTTCAAGAGCCCATCGCTGATTCTGAGTGGGGGCTCATCGTCGGAGATAAGAAACATAGGGAAGCAGTGGAGAAGGCGGTGAAAAAGAGAGTGGAAGGGGCGACAGGGGAGGATAAGAAGTTGAAACGTATTGACTATCTTGGAGACATTACGCTTTTCAAAGGCCTTGAGAAGGATGAGGACTACCAGAAGCTGAGGTTACTTCCTGGTGGACAACCATGTTCAGACACATGGATTGTAAAACTTGGGTCGTGACGGGGTTCTTTTTTAGGAGTTGGATAGATGGATTTTCGTGATATAGTTTTGGTTTTATGATCTTGTAGGCCCTGTACTTAGAGGTACTTTTACGTTTATGAATTTATGATCGGCATCCTTTGAGTCACGTGCCTTGTGATAATTTTTTGAAATCGACGGTGGCGAAAGTTCGTTGTCCATCCTGCTGTAAGTTGTAGGAGACGTCCCAACTTCTCAGACTCGCAAGCCTTTTTAACCACCGTCCTGAAGAAACGATGGTTTCATTCCAGTGGGTGGTAACTACTCTTGTCCCATATCGACGATCTAACCGTGTCCCACCCTTAAAGATGTCATGGTTAGTATCGTTGTTTACCTTCTCATCTTTAAATTTGATTCAAATCTGTTAGCATGCGGCGACGTCGTGAAAAAGCCCAAACTGGATAACCATAGATCTCGCTGTCATTCCGGTTTTGACTGCATCGACTGCTCGACGACCTTTAACACACCTGGAGAATACAAGGGCCATACCCAGTGTATAAGTGAGGCGGAGAAATACCAAAAGAGCATGTATAAGGGTGTGAGAACGGTACGTGATGCTTGATCTTTTGTTATTCTTTGGTCAAACTACATCGATCGTACTCGAAGCCTGCTCCTGCACCCAGGAATAACTACCCACCCCAACCAGCGAGTGCACCACCACCAACGCAATTTAGAGGGCGTGGCGGCTATGGTGGGGGCGGCGGCTGGGGCCGTCCACGGACAACGGCTACAGGCGCTAATGATACCCCCCTGGGGACACCCGCGCGGAATTCGCCTATACCCACCCCGGCTCCTACACCAAAATCGGCTCCACCAACGCCTGTTGTCCAGGATGTTGTAAAACCTGCTGCAAAGGTTACTGAGCCTCCAGCAGACGTTTCGGTACCGTCCAGCTCCTCGGAGAAGAAAAAGAAGGACAAGAAACGTAAATCAATATCAGTCGAGGAAGACGTAGTACGTTGGTCTGTATTCGAGCTTGAGCCAAAATTTGACATTTTATAGGTAAAATCATCTCGACTAGACGACGAGCCAGTAAACAAAAAGGCAAAGATTGCCAAAAGTGCAGATACAATAGACCCTGCATCTATCCCTCTTCCCACATCACCTGAAAAACAGGATGAAGGACGGAAAGAGAAAAAATTAAAGAAAGAGAAGAAGGCAAAGGATAGCGAAAAGGAGGAGAAGAAAAAGAGGAGGAAAGAGAGTAAGGAGGCAAAAACAAGCGGTGGTGATGTCGAGATGAATGCACCATCTGACGAAGAGCCAAAGGAGAAGAAAAGTAAGAAAGAGAAGAAGCAGAAAAAGGGGAAGGTGGGAGAAATACAGACGGAGGCGGATGCTGGATCGGAATCGAAGGAAAAGTCGAAGAAGCGTAAGCGAGATGAGGCGGAGGGTAAAGCAGCAGGTGAAGCGCGACAAAAGAAAGATAACGAGAGTATGGAGGTGGACGAGACAGTGGAGAAGGGGAAGAAAGAGAAGAAAGAAAAGAAAGAAAAGAAGGAGAAGAGGTCAAAACGGTCGTCATCAGTATCAGTGCAATGACTCTGACTGTACGCTTTCTTCGATTACTTGCTCGCTTCGAGTTATTTTTTCACTCTTTCACAGTCCGATACATTTCTACTCATATAGCACTAGCTGCATCTCTGGGCGTAGCCGTAACTTAATGTTTTATCGCTGCGTTACTTACGACGATACTCGGCTGTTCCGTTTGGTTGCTGAGTGAACTTTGGAGAACGTCACAAATGGCGGGCCGGAAATATTATGAGCCCTGTCAGTGTCGTTTTTGGAACAAAATTCTAAACGACTGAGTACCAACTTTCAATCCTGTGTACTATGATACTAATGATATTGTTAAACCACCAATCGCTAATCACAGTGGTAATTACTCTTTGTTAATTTCAACAACCAACCTTCCATGTACCCAGCACGCACTTGAAACAAACCCCCTAAAGGTATTCTGATGACCATGCCATAATTTAGGTGACTGAAATAGTGAAATATAAATTACATGGTTATTGTATCATCTGTTAGCCAGTCTATCAACTTCTCACGACGGGTGGCCAGATTGTCAGCGCCAGTGATACCAAATGTATTGCTATAAAACGAGATAAGATGAAGGATGTCGTCAGCAGAGTTCATGACCGACAGTATGTCGGAAACCATGATCAAGGGTAAAATGACTTAGGCATGGTTCCTAGGCCAGCCTAATTTGGACAAAACACGTGGCCAATATAGTAACTAATTGAATCGATTGTTTTCGTCCGCCCTCCCTGAGCATCTCTCTCTTCTATTCCACCACCCACCTTTATAACCATGCAAGCCATTCAGGTATTGTCCATCGCATAGTCGGATGCCCCATGCCCTAATATGCCGTGCAGTCCCATTACTGGAACATTCGCGAATATCTAAGCCCCGTAAGTCGTTGCTTTGCCCCACAAACCATAGATCAGCTTACCGATCATTAAATCAGGTCCTCAAGGAGAGCAAGTTCAAAGAACACGGCCGCATCACTCCAGGTATGTCTTGATCGGGCTAGAAAACGCGTTGAAATGCTTATCTGAAGCGTCTAGAGGAATTTGTGGCGGCAGGCGACTTCCTCGCCTACAAGTTCCCCGTATGGACATGGTAGGTGGCTGTTGTGGGCCTGCACTACGTGATCTCGGTTTTAACTGTTATACTTTAGGGAGAAGGGAGATGCATCAAAGAATAGAGATTACCTTCCAGCCGATAAGCAATATCTCCTGACCAGAGGCGTGCCTTGTCTTCGCCGTGCAACTTCCCTGGCCTATACCGATGCAGACGAAGATGCGGAACGTCTCCTTTCCTTTGGAGACTCTTTCTCCCCTGGCGGTGAAGCTGATGAATGGGTCGAGACCCATGCTGGCCGCAAAGCGACAACAGATTCTGCCGCAAACCCAGGCACCATTGACGACATTCCTGATTTAGATGGCCCTCATGACGACGAAAACATTGCTTCGGGAATGGGCTCTTTGTCCCTCGGCTCCACCTCTGGTGCAGGCGCGACAGAGACTCCGGACCTCGATGATATTCCTGATATGGAAGAGGATGACCTAGAAGATGGAGACGAGGCCACAGCCACGGCGGCACTAGCTGCTCCTGTTGATACCAGGTATTTGCTTACACCCTGCCTTTGTTTATTTTTAAGCAATGAACGCTCCTACCCAGTAATCCCGAAGCTGCGAAGGGAAACCTATTGCAAGTGCGCACGTATGATGTCATGATCACCTACGACAAGTACTACCAGACGCCCCGTGTATGGCTTATTGGGTATGACGAGGTGGGTGGATGAATGAGAAACAAAGAAAATAATTATCTAAATTTCCAACCACAGAACCGAACCCCCCTCACCCCGCCACAAATATTCCAAGATATATCAGCCGACCACGCTCACAAGACAGTCACGATTGAGCAATTCCCCCACTCCACATCTCTACAAGCTGCATCTGTACACCCTTGCAAACATGCGAGCGTAATGAAGAAGGTCATCGAACGCATGAATAACAGTGTGGTCGAGGAACAACTCTCTCGTCGGAAATCTGGAGGGTCAACCCCTAACAGCAAAGAGCCCAAGAAGAAATGGTCATTCACGAGGAAGGCGAGTGGCACTGTAGACAAATCGGCTTCTGGGGCTCAGGGTGAGGAAGAAGAGGTTGAAGGGATGCGTGTCGATTTCTACTTGGTCGTTTTCCTCAAGTTCATTGCATCGATTGTCCCAACGATTGAGGTCGATTCGACGACCGCTTTCTGAGGCCCTGCATAGAATGGGTCACTGGTACGTTTTAGCATAAGTAATACCCTGGAGTTGTGGGGCGGCGTCTATACATGATGTACATTACGGATTTACAAGCATTTTCGATTACATCGGGCATGTGTTATGGACATGAGATGAAAAAAGTTACAACGTGAGGTTGGAGACCCTATGCTGAACGACCAAAATATGAGTCGACCCAGGTTCGAACTGAGGACCTTCTGTG
>CEMJ01394406.1:2302-14642 GCA_900068955.1 Clitocybe nebularis | reverse complement strand
CCTACTACATCATTCCCACCTAGTAGTTGGAGCTCGCGCGTGGTTCCCGGGGACTACTCGTCTCTAGCGCCAAATCAGATGGAATATCTGATCAACAACGGATTATAGGCTGTTGCATACGAACACATGGCTGATAGACGCGAAGGGTCCAAGCTGGATGTTTTGGATTTAGTATTGGGTCCGCTAGGTTTTGGTATTAATTTAGTTTACAAGGTAACATGTGGACCACTATGATTTTGTCATGGTGCGATGCACGTCCAACAAGTGGCGTATTTGTACAAGTGGCATTTTGTCCCCTCCGGAACGTTTTCCCCATATAAGGGTTTTCTGGAAATTCATCCTACTGACGTCATTAGAGCCCCCTTTGTAGCGACTCATGCCTAAACATCTCACTAGCACGCACAGCTGCAGTCGAAGTGTTGGGGGGCAGCATGTTCAACCCGGGTAAGGTGAACCGAGATGGACAAGAAAGGGTTCTGTCCTATTGTTATCACTGAATATCAGTTACAACAGTTCCTATGTCAGCCTAGGAATGGCAGGACGGATTTCGAGGTTAAAAGCTTGACATGAACATGACATGTGTCCATCAATAATCAATACCAGCGATCTAGATTCTCACCTTGACCGTTACCCACGCCATGTGTGGCAGAAAGGCGGTGTGTTGAATTGATCAGGGCTTGTTAAGCATCTTGACTTGGGGGCAGCAAAGACGGGATTCAAGTTCCTCGAAGCGACCGGAGGGGGCCCGGTAAATAGATCTCACGACAGGAATCCCAGAGGGTACCTTTTCTAGGCAGCTCATGCGTCTGTGCAGTCACAAGGAATGACCGATAGTCGTGCTGGCCGAAACAGTCATGGTGAAGCAGATGCGATTTGAGAATAATCAAAATCTATCCTATGATATCTATCCCCTACGATCGGAGTCGCAAGAAAATGCCACCGGTATTTCGGAAACAAAAAAAGCGGCAATAAGGCACAGTTTCCTTTTAAATCGTTATGCCCCCATGTCGAGATCCTCACGCCGATCTAAGGCGAGTCTGCAAAGGAGTCATCATAAAACTCGCCATATCCCAACCCCCACCCCCACATCCCATTTTTCGCCCCACTATCATAACATCGCCATGAAACTCCCCGGCTGCCCTCAGCCTTCGGAGGACCTCCATATCGCCTGTGTTACCCCCGCTAACAACACCCTCAATAAATTCCCCCCCTCGACCCTCGCCATTGTTGGCGCGAACAACCTCGCAGACAGCGCTAATAGTGTACGCCAAATCCAATGCAAGCCGCATGATGGGCAAGGGCCGGGCGCCTCCACCTGTTCCGACCACTTTCCTCTTCCCCCAGCCACACAAGTGTACCCCATGCCAACTTGTTGTGGTGAGGAAAACCCAATGCCGGTTTCGTCCACAAGTTGGCATTTGGGAGTTCCGGATGATGGGACTGCATACTCTCCATCACTGTTATTGGGCAATATCCATACCGCACCATTCCCCACCCCGAGTCACACACCCCACCAAGAAAAATTGCACATACCACCCCCGCATTCGAGACCATTATATAGCTCTATCCCCTTGCCAGAAACTGGAGAGACGAACCTTTTATTCCATCCGATCTTGGGATATATGCCCGACGATCCCCGGTGGCAGCCACAGAACGCCCTGTTGGTGCCGTCCGATTCAGTTGATGGTTATGTACCAAGGTCTATGGCCTCCACGTCGGTGACGGCATCTAACGACTGGGAAGATGCAGAATGCACGTGGATTAGTGTGGACGAGCCTGACTCGTTGTCATTTCTATTTCAGAAACTGTCCAATCTTGATACCCCCCATGACAGGTGAAGAGGCAGCTACACTGGAATCCATCTTGTGACTGTATTACTATTATTTATGTCCCAGGTTTCCGGCATCCGTATTCTAGAGAACCAGAGCTACGTAACTAATTCCAATGCTTCAATTTGTATATTATATATATATATATTTGATATAAACGTTTCAGAACTCACGATTACGGATCGCCTCCTCAACTGCATCAACGCTACCTTTGCCCCTTCTGATGGCGGCAAGAGGTAAGGCTACAATTTTGTCTTCAACTATACTCTGGATTTCGTGCTTGAGTCGGCGTTCAAAGTAGTTCGTCCTCCCAAAGAGATTTCCCGGTCGTGGAGAAAATGTGAGATGAGGAATATGTGTAAGTATAATGGTATTGATGCTCAAGCAGGCCTTGCTAGGGCATTGTTGGCGCCGGCGATGAAACGTGGAGGATCCGAGATAGCTCGGTATCGACATAGCGGCGGACCGCTACCCGTTCAAGCGGCGAATCAAAATGCATCCTCCGGCCCCCGCTTCCGTCCTGTATCACAGCGATTTCTTAAGATGGCGCTTTATCATCACTCTCGGCAACTGCCTGAGGTCGCGTGTCCCTCGAAGGTGCTTCAATTTAGTCATAGCTCTCAGGTTTCATTGTAGATCTCCCCCATGTTATATCAAGCTACATCTTCCTGACCGGACTGATGCCTTCAGAACAGGAAAACTGACATTTTTGCTCAAATGTCGAATTTAGAAAGGTCATGAATCAAAGATGGTTGGTAGGGGGACAGATGGGGAGTAAGCTGGTCCTGGGTGAAGCAGCCGTGACATCAGTGACCTCCAACTTGCTAAGAGTGCGCTTTCGAATTCCATATAAGGTACTTGACTGTTACCATCCCAGTGGAATATGTAACAAGATTTTGGTACGCTCTCATCAAAGAAGTTGCGTTTCTAATAAAACTGATTATCAGACTTTGCCGAACATTCCGGAATTCTACCTATTAAGCCATGATCTACTTTATCTACGTACCAGACCCTTGAGATCTGCGATCTAGCTGTAACATAAGTCCTCTCCGGTCCACACCGCCCGCTACCGTGAAAAATGTCGGCCTTCGACCAGGACCGTCACCCACTGGCTCGAAAAATGGACATCTCCGTCTTCTGGCGGCGTCCAAATGGCCCGCCCATGTCTGTTCTACCGTCACGCAGAACGCTTTCGGCCCTTGAATTTTTTCTGGCGGTAGGTGGCATCGAAGGTTCGTGCCAACGATTGCGCCGGGGCTCTGTCTCCCACCGTGTCTCGCCGCCGAGCTGACTCCATAACTTAGTGACGGGTTCCTATCCGACAAAGGAATTTCTTAATGGAAAACAAAAATTATGCCTAACGATTTCGTCGAAATATCATAGCGCAGGAATTTACCGGTTCATTGGCTTCTCGTAGCCGGGAACCTGCACTGGGGTCTACTATACATACGCTGGCGCCCAGCCCACATTTAGATTACTCAAGACTACTTGGCATGCCCTATCTGCCATTCCTATCAATTGTCTGTGCGACCCACCCGATGGCCCCATCGTGGGCGACCTGGATGTGAGGCTCGAGTCAGGGACCTGGTTATGAGGCCCGAGTCAGGGGCCTTCATGAGGAGGCCCGCCGGTTAACATTGTATACATCCTGCTTATTCATCTGGTGCGTGGCTTCCGACACATATCCTGAGACACGACTATGCCGTCATCGCCTACGAACACACGCCTCTCAACTTGACACAGATGTCGTTACTGTATGCCCATGTTACATCGGCTTTAAAACAGCTCTTTCCCAGCGCAGGGGACTCCGCGAGGTACAGCGCGGATAAGGCCGGGGGGGGGGGAAATCCATCTCAAATATAAAAATAACACAGCTACGCAGACCGAATAAACTAAAATATACCGCGGCTTCCCTCCCCATGCCACCAACCCCCGATACACCCAGTTTGCCATGAAACAGGAACACCAGTACACGTGAAAGCTTTTAACAAATAAATGCGCCCAACGCCCAGCCAGCCCGTTGGTTTGGGACGTTTGGCGCCCTTTGACAATATCAACTCTTGACATGGCGTCTCGTTTGTCCCGCACCTTCTCTGCCACAATACCTAAGAGGACGAAGAGAAACTATATCGGGATCTTGAACGGAGCGTGCTTAGAGTACTTTTCTATGGGATAATTTTGGAGCGCCAATTGGGCTGCCCCCGCTTAATTGCTTTACAGATTACGTTAGGCTGCCACCCCTACAGCAGTGCATGATATCAGCTGAGAAAAACCCTGAGACTAAACACGCACCGCAATGGCTCGCTAACAGTGATCTTTGCAGTATTTGGCGTTCGGCAAGGACGGAAATAGCTTACGGCCGGGTGTGGACAAGTTACTGGATATCCGACGTTTTCAATCTAACCACCATCATCCTTATCGCGTAGAATTACCTGAAGACAAAAACGGCTTTAGATTTGAATCTGGCGTATGTTAATATCGCGATTTCCTGTAACAGCTATCCTTCATTTTCGTTTAATTCAATTCGTCGGTCACGCGTCACGCGGTCTAGCCCTGGGTGAAAGATCCAGTCAGGTACAGTCGACACCGGCATAAATCATGCTCATAACCTTGAAAAAATCTCATGATTTATACGGCCCTCGGTTTGATTTTGACCAAAAATTCCACAAATCTTTGGCAAGCCATATCCCATGCACCTTGCCTATTTTGGCATTATATGTTGAGCATAATTGCCTTCAAATGTGAGATACCGTGTCGATGGCATCATGAACACTCCTAATACTTGTCGCGGACCACCATCAATTTTGCCTAAACCGAGGTTTTTTTATGAGAAATATCACTAACATTTATTGCTTTGCCTACAATAGACAAGTTCAGACATTCTAATGAAAATCTACCCTCAGTTTTGCCAATCTATTTCTGGAGCATTTTCCGGACCCCATGCATTCTAAAAGCCCATATGCTTGTCCTCATCCCGAGGGAGTATGTAGATTTATGGGGGTGTCGACTGTATCTCGATCCATAGGCAGGCCCCCGAGATGGGTCCAACGTATATCATGAGATCTTACGCTGAACCCGTGAGCACGTTATTCATCATCTGTGACTAAGACGACGTACACGCATCTGCGTGTGCAAATTTATGTATGATGTATCGGCGGTAGTGCGGAGCGTACACGTCTAGCAAAGTTTCCATGACAGATTCGAACTTGAAACCCTGACCAGAAATGGGCTCTGTTGTACTTGACCTCCTACGACCATAGATAGACTAATATGAGATAGATCTCACAGAAGGTGGTTTATCGATCCACATTCATTAAGTAATCGAATCGATAGCGTCGAACAGGATCGACTGTGTATACAATCCAAATGGTTCACTAGACACGCCACCTGGAGTTCGGATCCTCCATATTCTTATATGTTAGGGTAATGCGCCCAACTTCGTCTAGAGGTCAAGAGGTCATTCACGTCAAGGCGGATTAACTCTGAAAGTGTGAAACGAGAACGCATCTGCACTTATTCCAGGAAAGTCACCATGATGGCGAAGATCTTTGTATCTAGCGCTTTACGTCGTAATGCGACACCTCAAGCTCGAGGGCAGTGTTTACTGCTGGAGGTGTATCCAGTTCTATCTGGACAAACAAACAACGCTAAAGGTACACTGATCAATTACTTCCTACTCGCAGGCTTGAGGACTCGTTCCATACCTAACACAAACGGATATCGGCACCTCGGGCCATTTCGCAAATGTTTTTTTCAGAGATGCGCTCTTTAAGCTTTCCGGTCCGAGTTGAAGGTTAATACAATCGGACCGACAATCAATCACACCAGATTACAACAGATTACAGGTAGACAAGGGTGATCACGATCGAGGCAGGGTGAGAAAAGCCTGGGAAATACAATTCCAGGGAAGGGAATACGAAGCGTTATTCGAAGGAATTAAACCCGAAAGATCGGATATACAGATCATGGCACATATCGAGATCTGCTTGACAAGCCGCCGCCGTTACAAGGCTATTCAAGACACAATCAGGTATAAAACTCACTACATCCCAAACCTCCATCCCACTCCCAAATCTTCAACCACTACTATCATCATCATGAGAATTACTGACGGCGCCCAACCTCTGCAGAGTGTCTCTGCTGCTCGATTTACCTCCACCAGTGACCGCTCTAGTATGTTTCAACCCTTCGGCCTCCGTTATCGCGGGCACTGATGATGTCCTAGAGAACGCCAGAGATGGTTATCGACCCACCGCGCACCCCAAAGCTCCCAACTACCAGCCTCCATTCCCAACCACGGGAAGGAACTTCCTACCTCCCCGTCATGAAAAGCATCAACCTGCGTCGGATTCGTCCCCGAGCTCACAGCCCAGGATACTGGGTCACGATACAGCATATTCGCCATCACTGTTGTTTAGTCCCCATAGTATCCCACCACATACCTCACTACCCATCCCCTACCGAGGGCGATCAACGGAACCACCTCCCCATTCCAGACCACTGTATAGCTGTGTCCCTCTCCCGCCAGCGGAAGGGGAGAGCACATGGCCCTGCCCAAGTTCGGTACATGTCACTCATGGCTCCCAGAAGCAAGCCCACTCCTCGGCATCGTCCAGCGATGTCGAGGTTGGTCGCAGGACGGATTCTATTTCAGGCGTGTCGGTAATACCGAACAATGGATCACAGGACACAGTATGGTCCCAGCATAGCTCACGAGAGCCTGACTGGTCTCGGATGTCTCGGAGACCATCAGACCCTAGGATTTTAGACGATGAATGAATGAGCGATTGTCGGTGACCGATATCGTGAGTTATCTCCGTATTATGTGCGTTCCTGGCTACGACTGTTGAAGATCCAGAGCTGATTATTTTTATGCTTTCAGTACTGCAATTTTTCATTTGAACACGAAGAACTCGGGGACTCACGATACAACCCCCTTCACAACTTCTTTTGCCGCCACTGTCGATTAGCCGCAGCGATAGACTCGACTGTGTTGCCGTGTTCAGTTGTCTCTGCTGGTTTGTGTACTTCAAATAGCCTCCTGGCTGTAAAGAGAGATGGGCCACATAAACGTGCGAGAGGAAGGGTGCCGAGTACGCAGAGCCTGCTGACGCTGGCAACAGATGGTGATTGTTAGAGTGACGAGAAGGTCCGCGACTGTCTTTAGTACATCACATGACCACGAGGGCCGCAGCCACCCTTTCTTCTTGATACGAACATCACGGAAACATGTATGTCATATAGAATGAGACGGGAGATGAAATCTGGAGGTTGCGGTTTAGGTATCTTTTGGAGAAACGATAAAAAGTATTCAGACATGTTTGTTTGCTTCCTGTTTCCTGCAGCAACCAATCTGATTGCCAGCGATGAGGATAATCTATAGGTGCTTGTGTCAGTCAAGCAACTTGTGGGACATATTTCACAAGTTAGAGAGGTTTAGCTGCGGTATATAGACCTGGATCTCAGCACAAATAAGGGAGTTGAACCACTCTATTAACAGATAACAAATCTCCCTACTACTGCATTGAGGTGTCACATTGGTGGGATGCCACGCTCACAAGAAACCCTGCTTACATCATGACGTAGTAGCCAATTTGACAAAAATGCTGTTCGGTAACGATGGGGATTCAGCACGTGGGGTAAGCCGCCGGCTTCCAAAACAGGCTTCCTCCTGCGCTGTATCCAATCGACCCACAGTAATCATAGACGTTCTATGACCACTCTCAAATCTGCTGGAACTATGGCAGTCGACATATATGAAAGCTGGGCACGAAATCTGGAGAGAGAAAGTTGTGATTATCGACATGTTTTGTGGAAGGCTGTTGAAGGCCCGGGTAAAACAAAACAGGAACGGACGGATAAAAAGGTTTCGGAGATGAGGATCGCTCTCAAGGGAGGATTAATTGAATCCTCCCTTTTTTGTGTGTGGGGAGATCGGAGTCCCCAGATCTGTTTGACCATGTTGGTCTGTAAGTGGGCGCCTAAGTATCCTTGTCAGGATGTGACCAACTATAAAACGCACCACGTCCCAATCGCCCCATTTCAATCCCCTAATCCCTTACCGCTGCCACCGCATCGTAACCATGAGAC
The DNA here is from genome assembly GCA_900068955.1 of Clitocybe nebularis. NCBI lineage: Eukaryota > Fungi > Basidiomycota > Agaricomycetes > Agaricales > Clitocybaceae > Clitocybe > Clitocybe nebularis. Next base: position 6,723 of record CEMJ01394406.1, on the reverse strand, counting down.
TTCCTAACGGCCCCCAGCCTCTGCAGAATGTCTCTATTGCCCATTTTACCTCCAGCAGTAGCCATTCCAGTATGCTCCGACCCAGCTCTTGTTATTGTGGGCGCTGATGACCTCATAGACAGCGCCAAAGTCCAATATCAATCCATGACGTATAATGGACACGCGCCAGTACAGTCAACTAGCTCCAACCACCTAGGAATAGGGCAACACGCCCAACCAATTCGCCATGGGAGGCGACAAGCCCCCTCGAAATCTTCCACAAGCCAGCCTTTGGAGACGATATACAATGAAGCGGCGGAATCACCATCGCTGCTGTTCAGTAGTGCCTGCTCCACCCCATCTCTGACTTCGAGTCCCACACCCCACCAAGGATGGTGGTTAGAACCACCCCGACATTCGCAGCCATTGTACAACTGTATTCCCCTCCCAGAGATAGAAGAGGCAAATTTCTATCTCCATCCAGTTTTCGGGTATGTCGCTCATGGCTCCCAATGGCAATGCTCGGTATCCTTATTGTCCAACAACGTCATTGAGAGTCACATGTCAAGTTCTGATGCGGCTACGTCGGTGGCACTGAGCCGTAGATGGCAGGATGCCGACGGCATACTTGACAGTGACACAGAAGAACACGAACATCTCTGTTTATCTCAGAGGTTATCCAAGATTTGGGTACTTCCTGATGAATGACTGGCCAGCGGCGCTCGGCCTGTACTTCATAACTGTATCGTGTGCGTTCAAGTTCCAGTTCCTGAAGTTTGAGGATTTGTAACTAACTATTTCTATTAATTTCAGTACCTCTTATTATATATCATAAAACAGGACATTGAGCTTACGAAGTAAATTTGTAGACACCTTTTTGAATTACCCCACTGTTGACGCCCCAAACCTGCAGCGATAAGCTGGTTTCCATGATTGAATCTAGTCTTCATGCACATGTGTGACGCTCCAAATGCAGGGTAGGTAACTCCGAGCAGTAAAAAAAGGCGTGAAGTTTTCACGATCGGAAGGAGGGCAACGTACGAGCAGTGCCCCGCATCGAGACACCACCTGACACCACTGACACTTAGCAGTGTTTAGCCTTGTGACTTCTTCTACCCATTCAAGCGGCGACTCAAAAGTTTGACGAATTGACCCAGAAGCTGTCCGCATGATGTACTCATATCTTTTCAGAATGATGAGGCTGAAGGACGGGTGACACGTCTATAAAATTAACATTGAATTGTGGTTACGAGTTCGCTGTGAAGTCTTAGCTATAGGCGAAAGGGTTATCTCATCTATTTTTCAAAGCGGGACGAGTCATATTTGCACATATCGTTTTTTTGTTTGTCTTGCTATCTTGGAATACCGAACTCGCCGAGTCCGACTCGCGAGTCGTCTACAACTCGATCAGCATTTAAAGGCTTGCCGATGTGTAGGTGCTTCGTACGACATCTTCCCATGCCATTAGGAGCTCGAGAGCAAACATGTCTATTTGGGTAGTATTCTCAGAATCAAGATGGTTGATAGGGAGACGAATTTCCTGGTCAGGTTCATGGCCTAGGTATGGCAACAGAATCCCACTGCCAGTGTCATTCAAGGGTCCGCTCCGATTTGACACCGCCTTGGTGGGGAATTATGTAAAAGAGAAGCCTCTCGGGCCTGCTCGTTGAATTTGAAAACCCATGATGGATTCACCCAACAGTGATACCACAGCTCGGGAGTCACAGCTTGAGACGGACCAAAAGAAAACTAATGGGTCAATGGAGGCGCTGGAGCCTGAGTTTGTATCTGAAGTTGAAGTACGTATTATCCTTTTGAGGCCTGTTTACAATTTGTTGATATCCCATATATCCTGCCAGCCCGAAAAACCTGCAAAGTTTACTAAATGGCGTCTTGAGGATCCGTACAGAACAGAACTCTCGAAAAGTGATGACCCCTGGGACAAGTGTTTCAAACGGATGAGAACAATTGATGACGAAATGTGCAGAGGTTGGAGGGAGGAGATTGATACCCTACTTATTTTTGTGCGTTCTATTGATGGTCTATATACATTTTAATTATATTCACGAAATCTACGCAGGCCGGTCTTTTTTCTGCGACCGTGACGGCATTCACGGTAGAGTCATATCAATGGCTTCAAGAGACACCGCGAGACACATTATCGCGCCTTCAGCTCCGCTCCTTGCTATCAGACGCTCCACAAGTGGATGACTTCGCCCCTGAGACGTTTAACATCAGTACATCTGTAGTATGTATCAACACTCTGTGGTTTTCCAGCTTGACACTGGCTCTGACATCGGTCCTTGTGGGCATACTCTGTAAACAATGGCTCAGCGAATACCAAAGATATGAAAATCTGACAGGAGAACAATCCTTTATCATACGGGAGTTACGCTACAAGGGATTGCAGGGATGGAATGTCCCAATGATAATCTCGTCGATCCCTCTCCTGCTCCAAGCAGCTCTAATTCTCTTCCTGACGGGGTTACTTGTCCTGCTATGGTCTCTCCAAAAAATAGTTGCCTCTATCGTAACCGTGATTGTTGGAATAACGTTTATATGCCTGGCAATGACATCCATCCTTCCCTCACTGCAATACGTGTATCCTAGGTTCAGCACCCAGTGCGCTTACAAGTCATCACAATCATGGTTGCTCTTCCTTATTTCGGTCGCTTGGCTACCTGGCGAAAGCTGGGTCGGTGTTGACCTCTGGGAAGTCGAACATCTTGACAAAGACAACCGGGTATCAGGCTTGTGGCGATTCTACGAAATGTTCTCAGGCCAGATAGAGGCCGTTCGCAATATCTATCATTGCCTCGCCGAGGCTGTCGCAGCCTCTAATGATGTTCCATCTTCAGAAATCCCTCGACATCTGAACAGCCTTGCCTCGGACTTTGTTGAACATCTCAAGGTCCCTCTTTACAACGATGGAGCACCGGCGGTTGAGCCATATGATCTTTATGCGCCAGATCCCTCAGGTCCACGATCCGGCTCAAAGAGGCTCCCTATACTACAGGATATATTGCAAGAACAGTTTCGACCCGATATACGGACGCCCCTTACCGACCTGAGAAGGTATAAAAGGCGTAATTTCCCACCTACCCGTTTAAAGAGACGGATTGACACTCATTGGCTCGAGGAGAGAGCACTTTCCTATTTCTTACGACAACATATACATATGGCCGACCCATTTCTGTTCCATCGTCACGCGGAACATTGCGTTCGGCTCTTGGACAACTTCTGGTCGACGCCAACACTATTGACGTTTTTCCTACAGGAACTTCGAGATTCTATACTGGCGGTCGGACCAGGACTAGACTGGGATAATGGTTAGTTGCTTTTGTTGTTTTATCATGGGTATCAATCTTGGCCAACTCAAAAATCCTTCATTCCTTCAGCAGTGGCATCTCACCTGATAGGGTCGTTTTCCTACTTGTTTGCTGAAGGGAATATACCCAACGACTGTGTCAGAATGTTCTGGCGTACCATTCTCCCCAGCTTGACAGCCTCCCATAGCCGGAAACCTTTCGACCGCTCGCCATACACCTTATTTCGCGACATCCAGGATTGGCTCCTGGGTTCTTCCGAATATTATACCAGGATAAAAAGAATGGGTGGGTGTGTGAACATGTTGCACAGAATATGCTGGGAAAGCTGGGACAGCATGACTCCGGATGAAACGAGAGATGTGAGGTCCCTCATACGATGCGTTTTGGAACTCTGTGAGAGTGACTCTCTAGTTTCTGGTCTGAATGTTTTCTCCTCAGGTTGCTTGCCTATGCTTCGCTGGTATATCCAAGTTGATCCTAATCATGAATCTGTCACATAGCCGGTGTTGAGATTTTAGCATACATTATCTCATAGCCTTGTGGATATCGTCTTTAATATAGTTGGACCTCCTAAGGACGCAAAACGCTCATTCTTACGAATGGATTTTGTGATGACCATATTGGATATCTATATCACGTATTCATGAAGTCTCATTGTCGCTTGTCCTTATGAACCCAATTGCGGCTGTGCTTATTAGTCTAGTTAGCTGAGATTAGACCTGGTTGGGCGCATACTTGTTTGGTCTGTTATGTATATTAATAAGTACCACTTGGGGGCCGCACACTGGTCCCCCTTTGATGTATCAGCGGTCACAGAAACCACGTTGAGTGCTACACCTTCCCTATATATGAGCGTAGCTCGTTCATTTGAAAAGGCGGCCCATGGCACAATTTCTACGACAGCATATAGGAACCGGATGTCTGGGTTTTCCATTATTGTACAGTGCGTTGTATACTCCTCTCGGGGAATCTTTGGTCGATGCTGACACTACTTGCAGTGGTTTTTGAGGAGCTTAGAGAATTCAATCTCACAAGTTGGATTGGAACTATCCCCTTATATTAATTTTTTGAGATTAGTTCAAATAGCCTTTTCGGAGTTAGTGCTTCATATCG
>CEMJ01394405.1:28775-42917 GCA_900068955.1 Clitocybe nebularis | reverse complement strand
CATGGAAGTCATCTCTAGAGTCAAGACACTCATAATGAATATTAAATTGTTCAATAATGATTTCTGCCTATACTTGGAAACTTCAGGAAGGTCGTCATCTAAGGGATTGGTGATGTCCTCAGATGTGAGATGTTTCACAGCTCCTTCACTTTTAGGTGTCATTTCATTCAGGTATGCAAGAATCCTATATAGTACTTCATGAGATAAACATACATGCACAACATGACAAGATGCTTACATGTCAGCATTGGAAATTTTGGTGTCTTTAGCAAGAGTGAGCCTTACTACCCCTTTTTGATGTGCCTTAGGTGTAACAGGGCTTCCCCTAAACAATATAAGAATGGATATTAATAAAAGATAAGCATAGAGGATACTTACATGTTGATGTCAACCAGCAATGCATCATCAATAGGCATGGTAGGCGTGGTAGGCCACAGGATGCTAGATTTTACCTTAGCTTTGCTAAGAAATGTGATGAGTACTTTAAATAATGCAGGATTAGTGACTCTGGATATTCCTCAAGCTTTCTCTTGATGATACACCAGAGATGTTCAATAGGGATTCAGTGTTTTATTACACCAGCAACAAAAGTGTTGCAATGCATGTCTTGTAAAGATTTGTAAATATCTCCAGACAAAGTTATAATGATTGTTGGTGATCATGAAAGCTGAGATGTAGGGATTTTTAGTAACTTATAGGTTTATAGTATTTTAATCAGTAGTTCATGAGATATAAGCCAAACAAGTTCAATGATACAAACATTGCAAYACTTTTGTTGCTCACTGTATATATATGTTATCCTGGGGTATGACAGAATAGTGCAGTATAAAATACAGAAGGATAATGATATGTTGGTCCAAGGCTTGTAAAACATAATCACCCTAAGGGGCTAAAGTCAATAATTTGGTCACCATGAAGAGAGAAAGCTGATACCTATGAGATTCTTCTGTAAATGGAGCCTATTGCACAATTTCTTCTGGCTCATGCATGTATCATGTATAGAGGTGGACAGTCACAGTTGACAAGGACAGAAACAAAGTACCTCTTTGACCTGAGCCATCAACCCTGTTGTATATTCTGAAGTGTTGTCAAGCTTCCTACCAATGTCAACTGATAGTGAACTATTCTATTGACTGATAGAGTGATAGGGGGTAAATTCAATGCTAATAGTTACCAGGTGTGTTCTGAAATAGATACAGAACATGACCCAGGAGGATACGCATATATAGTTCAAGAGGATTTGGTGCTAGTTTTCAGACGAGTTGTATGTGCGTGATTGGCACAGGCCCCTATAACCAACAAGACCACTTCCCTTACCCTAGCGTGCGAAACACCATGGGTTAACGTTTAAGTAATGTTTAGCGCTCAACGACCGCGACCATTTTCAAGTTGAGGCTCAGACCTCCGCTCCCCAAAGGGAACCATACCCAGAAATATGCCAGCGTTGCATAATTAGGCATCATGCTGATTTCGCAAAGATATCCCACGAAGGATCAGGACGGTAAGTGTCCCAATCGGGATTTATATGTGACTTGTTGACATCCATTGTTTGCAGGGCATAACGTTCGGGTGGAAAAAACTACTACCGATCAGGCTTTCAAAGATGCGTCTGATGACATTCCATAATCAGTCAGTTCGCCCGGAAAATGAAAGATAGAATAGAACAATCGATGGTATATGCTCAGGGATGCGGGTCATTATAATGGGCCCTTGGGGTCCTGCCATGTGGTGCTGCTCTGAGCCGTCGGAATGGCCAGTGCGTATCCAGTACCCTCATCAGATACACAACCTAACTAGTCGATAACCGATGTCTTCAGTGAATCAGGGTAAGCTTGGTTCGACCACCCTGCGATCCTGCCACCTCGGACTTCTGAATACATATCGCCAAAAACGGGGCGCGAGGTCTCCTAGGCTGTCACACCGGTATTCTAAGTCTTTGACGATTTGGTACGGGGTGCTCTGCTGTGAGATGCAGTAAGACGATGGTGCGCCGGTTGACTACACGAACCCTTGTCCCTGGGTGTTGTTCTGTGTCACTTCGGAACAGGATATGGTTAAGTAAGACTGCCACGTTAATAATCAAAAGTCTTCGGGGAGTGCTTATACAGTACTATTGAATAACAGATAAGAAAGAGCCTAAGGCATTTTTAGGCCCTTACCTATCGTCTCTGGGGTCCCCGAAGTAGTTCCATCCGCAACAGCACTTACCTGACAAGTGGAACCATCCCTGAGCACAAGAGGGTCCGAGGAGAGCAGGCGTGTATCTCTGGACCTTTCCTTTGTTGAAGGGGCGTGGTGTATCGGAAATGCAGCTATTCAACCAGATCTTCATTTTGAATGGGATTTCATGCGATTGCAAACAACCATTCCATTTCGGTTTCGGGCATGGCAGCACCGCCGGGGCGATATGATGCACTATTGAAACATCTAGCCAAAGTGACAAACACTGTACTCCGGGTATGTTCCAAGGGGGTCCCGGAGGTTTGGTAAAGCTATATGTATTTGAGTAAGTTAAAAACTTTGCTCTACTTGAGGGAAAGGAGTTTTACATTGAAGGCAGGCCGTGGAACGCGAGCTTCATGGAAGGCGACTGAATACTTTTGGGGAATTTGTGCTTGGGTATCTACGTCCGCGTGCCACAGTTACACCAAGACCCCTTTCTGTGTTTGTGTGACTTTCTGCAGCCAGAACTTCTTGAATTCTGTTGACCCTAAGGGCAAAGATTACGGCAGAAGCACAATATTTACAACCTGAAACCCCCGGTGAACCGGTGTGCCGCATTCATACTTACGGCTTCAATCTAAAGAATCTTGGAAAAACATAAGCTCCCGTCACTAATTCACCTGCCCAATGGGGGTGCTGCCTCAAGTTCCGGCTGTCTCGGCAGGTCTCTGATAGGATCAGTATGGGGATTGTGATTGATCATAATGAAAGGCTTGGAATCTCACTCAATACAGTTTGAGTACAATGGGACGGGTCGCCGGAATTTTCTTTTGCTTTGTTGATTAAGTACGTCGTATCTTGGGACGAAGCTTTCAATTCCGGTCGGGGACCCGAAACTTCCACGGTTTCACAACGCGACCAACGCCTAGCAGTGGCGGACCTCCGACAAGGTCATGAGAAGAGTCACCGCATGTTCTGACTCGACGGAAAGTTTGATGGAGGAACTCTCGGAAGCTAAGATGGGAAGACAGGCAGCAAATGTATTGTCTATTCCTGTCCTTCCAACAGAACCCACTCGATCAATCATGGGTATCACTCGCACTTCAGACCGACCCCAAGTCTTCAGATCGACGTTCGGGCGGGACTCCTTCAAAAAGAGGGTACAAACAGTTAAATAGAATAGGGCCACGCTCGTGCGAGAATCTCCTGGTTTTAGGGTATTGGTTGTAAACAGAAATCATCCTCAGACCATGTTACTGGAGAAGACACATAGATGGCTACCTTGATCGTTCAAAAGTTCGGTTCGGGACATTATTTATGATAGAATATTGGGTAGTAATCATGTTTACTCTGGCATGACTGTCGTACTGGAGAAAGGAAAATAGCGTGGTCAATATCAGGATAGGGGAAATCCACCACGTAATGTTGTAACATTGAAACACTGATTGGGTCATCGGGAAACGGGATGAAACTAGGGAAGAGGACACACTCTACCGTCTTTCATGAGTTAATAGAGATATCGGTAACCCTTTCGCCTCTCCATTGCTTCTTCAAATGTGATCCCTTCCAAACGCGCAGCCTCTTCCACCCTGGCCCTGTTCGCACCTTCCATTGCTGCTTTCTCGTCAGCATCCAACTTCCGATTTTCTCGAATTAGCATCTGGCGAATAACTGGGCCGATACAAGGGTGTCAGAAAGATCGCGGATATGAAAAGGGCGACCAACTCACCCAAGGATAATAAGGTCGCAAAGACGAGAGCAGCGAGTGATATCGCCATGGACTGATGGTACTCCGGGCCCCACGCTGCCTTCCAGGTATATGAACCCATCCTGTGACAATTTCATATCAATACCAGGGTAAGGGGAATGAGAAAAACTTACACGTTTCCAATATTGCCACAGCCATTGACAATGCCAATCGCAGCTGCACGCTTTCTAACATAACTCAAGCTCAGTATCTCTCGTATCAGTTATGATATAAAACTCACGCTGGTGGTCGTGGAACACTATTTGATACCCATACTAAGGTCATCGCAAATCCTATCGATTACACAGGTCATGTTTCAATCTTCCTTTGTATATTATGAATTATAGCTTACCAGCATAGCCACATGCCATGAGGAACATGGCAACGTATCTACCAGGAATTGCCATGGTAGACAGAGCAATTATAAAGCCGAGAATAACACCCCACCACCAGATAGCTATGTGGAAAAAACGTTCCCCTGTCTTATCTATTGGGTGCATTATTAGGGTGGAAGCAACAATATATTCTTTTGAAATCCTTCCCTGCATGCCAGGCGCTAACACAGCACACTATGGAGGCCAAAATCCACGGAGGACTGTTCATCCGTTAGTAGATAGCAAAGGTCCCTCGTATCCATAACTTACGCTGCAAGAAGCAAGCTAACTGTGGTGTTAAAGCCAAGAGTTTGTGTTAAACTGTAGTTTGGATGATTGTCTTGAGATATTATAGGGGAAAAGTTAACATTTACATACGTTGGGAAGAATTGCACGAAGCTCAGACCCAAGAGCTGAGAGATTGTCATGATAGAAAAGATTATTACTATGGGATCTTTGATGGCCATTTTTAGTCCTTGCATGGGTCTGGGCAGTAAGGTTGATACTAGTAGATAGATAGGTTGGACATATGCACGCACGAGTCTTCAGCATTATCTTTGTCTGCTTCTCCAGCGTCTTCCGAGAGACGTGCCTGAGCAAGTCGGCGATCAACTCCGGTTATCCAACGGGTATTGTTCGGCTGAAGAAAACGTCCCTCAGATTGGCAACAATCGCAGAACGGTGTAACGAACATAGTCAGGTAGGAGATACCTATAATTGGCGATAAGTAGAGGATAAAGGATATAATAGATATACACACATGCTGCAAAAGCCTATGCATATGGTAATAGACCCCTAAGAGGGATAAATGGGATGCGATTCTGATAGGTTTTGAATAATCGTACCTCAATGAAGAACAACCTGGACAATGGATATTAGTACAGTTTCCTTTATAGATATGCATCCATACCATCTCCATGCTCGTATGCCTCGTTTACCTTCCATGTTCGACAGAATTCCAGCTGCTATGAGCTTCAAATATAGAGTAAAACAATGTGACGAAATCCATGACAAACACACTTACAGCACCAAACGCGTTTGAAATAAGCAATCCGGCATATAAGACAGCGGACCGGAATGCCAATTCCTACAGTATAGTTCTAGGTAACGACGTAATTCCAGTATACGGCGATTATGAGCCCACCTTTTTTGTATACCATCGCGACAGAAGGTATATCGCGCCAGGGTAGAAGGCCGCCTCGGGCAGGCCAATGAATACTCGACATGCTAAGATACCGCCGAAGTCCTTAGTGATCTAAATATGAACATCAGTGGCTAAGTTGGATAGACCCAAAGTTCTCCGGTGGACTAACTCCTGTGAGTGCACTTGTAAGACCCCATAATACGACACAACCGCCTATGTATATTGACGGTCTGGATGGATGTCAAATCAACTCTACCTTAGTGGTATAACGAGCAAACCTTGATACTAAATTGAGAGCCTGCGCGCCAGGAGGTTACGAACTTCTCTCAACGGGGAGTATTGATTGCATAATTGACTTACCATGTTCGAAGGAATTTGAGCAGGGCAATATGACACAAAGAGGATAGCGATAACGGTAGCATATTGAATATCTGTGTTTCATTAAATCAGTCCTAAAAAAGGCTAGAACGATTCGGGAAGATCATGCCTGTGATGTGTAAATCTTGTTCCATTCCTTTTAACCTTGCAGTTGTGATGCCATTACGCTATTCAAGATGGTCACATTACAGCAATAGTGAGGGCAAGAATAGCGCACATCAATATAGTTCATGATATATATGATGAATATGGTCGGCAATACTCTCGTATCCAACCTTCGCACCAACTTTCGTTCAGCCATCAACCTTTCCGGGGAACCTGCAGGGGGCAATTCAAGAAGACTAGATTCGCTGCCCTGAAGCTGGTGTTCTTCAATTGAGACATTCTCTTTCTCGCTCTCTTTCTCTTTCTCAGCAATTACAGGAGGGTGTCCTTTAGCAGCATCCATGATGGGGGAAGAAAGGAGGGAGAAAGAGGAGATACACCAGATACGGAGCCTACCTTGACATGAGATTTGGAAGCTACTTCTGAGCCCCCTTTCAGCTGACACGTTGGAGCACGCGGGCCGTAGAAGTGGAGATGTAGTAATCCATAACTATAGCTTGTTGGGTAACGCGGGTGGCGAATGCACTAACTGGGGATTCTCCCGGGACGAATGTTGGTTATGTATCGGCCCTGTTGACTTCTACCCGGGCTGGAGAATAAGATATGTCGTGCGAACAGGTTCTCAAATAGTTTCTGTATGCAGGTAGCACAATGCTAAGAAAGGAGAACGAAAATTAGCGAACCAACAAGTAAGTTTGTTGAACGACAACTTGATTCTGAATGATGCATTTTTAGATCACGTGGACGTAATCGTGTTCTTCTGGCTCCTTTCGGTCCGGCACATGGAAGGCCGTAGGTCAGATGACACACTCCTGTGTGGAGATTTGAGGGGAAAGGAAGATACGAGTACGACAGATATGATCTCATACGTAATGTAAGCCCGGTAATTTTGCAGTGGTCGTGAAGCGCAGACGGCGCATTCAGATTCCAAGTAAGCGGTCTCAGCTGTAGGTAAAAATATCCTACACACCCTACGAATTGTCCAGATAGTTCACGATAAGGGTATCTTATCAAAGTATCGAAAAATTGCCGATGTTGCGAAAAAATATCTAAATTAGGAACCTGTACAAGGAGTCGCAGGGAGTGTCACGTTGACTGCATTCCATGCACTATAGAACGAGGGTCAGACGAGGCACGTAACACCAAAGTAGTAGACTTAAAAGGAGATACTCACTCTGGATATTGACATCCACGAACAGGCCTTTATTACAAATGTCAGTGTTTATAACTTGGCTGCGTGGGGTGAGAACGACATATGTCACTCACACATAGGCTAGAGCAGTATCTGCATCATTGTTCCATCCGGAACCAACCACAGCCGATGGTGCACTTGTAAAAGTTGGTGCAAAAAGGGATTTGAGAGTTCCAGTAGCGGTGTATGTTGGCAGAAGGCTAATCTGAGTGGCAGAAAATGACGGGGAAAGCGTTGTTGGTGGGAAGGGATGTGATGAGACTTGGACAGGGTCGACCGTTCCTGCCCCAACCTGAGGGAAAATATAAATGAGCGCTATGTAGTAAATGTTAAATTGAACGATAAATCGCACCCCTCCGGTAGCTGTAGGCGCATATGTTCCATCAAATATTTGAGAAGAGCCCAAAACTGCCGCACAGTGCCCAATCGCTTCCCGTGGATCTACATTATATATCGGTAAATATATCGGCACATGTGTATAGAGTATATATTACCTTGCGGAATCCACCCTCGCTCCAAACCTAGTTTGTAATGCCAAAGAGGACTGGATGAAGTACCAAGCACGGTCGAATTTCCGATTTTCCACGTCCAAAAGAAGAAATTTTGTAAAGCATCCATCGTAGCCAGCGTGACTTGCTTTAGATTAGATATCAGAGTCGCGTTATAGGACTACATATGAACGCCAATCATAAGTCGTAATGTAAGTAGTGTGAACATATGAAAGTAGTAATAGCATACTCACGCTCCAATCGTCCCAAGTTGTACAATCCGGATGGCTAGGAGTCGAGCCAATTCCATTCACCCTGGAAAAGATCCGGTCACTTCCCGATCGGTCATTTATCAGAATTGTCACAGACCAGAGACCACAATCATTGATTGCAGCAGAAAATTCACCCCCCAATGTCACGCCAAAAGCCTTCTGGGATTGGTTGGTCGCAATAGCCCAGGCACTGAGAAAAAACGACGGTAATCAGCTAGCAATCGAAGAGTCACGTCAAACACATATACCAAGGTTTGATAGCCATAGCGTCAGGGCTATTATACGCATGAGTTAAAATGTGGCAGTAATACGATCGACTTTTGTACTCACGAACTAGTTTGATCACCTGTAAAAGCCAAGTACTAGAAACAATTAAGTGACATCAACTGCATCCACCATGTCGCGCTTACTGGATGTTGATCTAGCGCTAGGCGATCTGCGCCAGCGAGGAAACTAATGGAGGGTTAACACAAGAATGGTTTTATTAGACCTGACCTTACGCACCCCTCCCATATTCCGGGCTGATTAAAAAGACGGTTGAATCAAACTTTCTATGTGAAACCCGAAAAAAAACCCGCACCCCCTGGAAGCCTTCATGGATAGCAATGTATGGTCCTGCCCCGGACCCTATTCCTCTAAAATATCTTAAGGCCGAGAGAGCGATGGGATGGCAAACAAAAACATACGTAGATGTTCTGATGGCGTCGTATGCAGCGTGATAAAAACTCTGGACTGCAACCTGACCAACCGTGCCCCACAAGATCTCATTAACAATACCCACACTAGTGTCGTGATGTGAACTGTTTAAAGATTTCAAGGCTTAGACGTGCACTTACATGCCGACGACATCCCGATATTGATCTTGGCTGACGAACTGCGTGATTATCCGGAGGTACGTGAGAGTACGCTGAGCGTTTGAAATGCCCATAACCCCATGCATACTATTGAGAATTAGTAGGCATCAAACGAGAGCAAAATAAACAATATTACAAGTTGACGGTTCCACCTGAGGTAAGTGAATGTATACGTGAGCGCCCCGAGACGTAACCTCAAGGGATGCAAAAATACTTTTCCCAGAATGGTTCTATAGAATTGAATAGAATTGAGAATCATCAGCAGGCGGATGTAGACAAGGGTGGTACAGCTTACCCATCCGTTTTGACTTCCGGGAAGGGCGTGCAGATCGAGGTAGATTCGGATCCCATACTTTCGGCCCCATTGAATCCTGTTTGGAAGGAATATAAGGCCCGTGACTAGGAGCCTCACGATTGAGTTCTAACTCCTAACTCACGCTTTAAGAAAGTAAGACCACGATGTTCCGACCAAAAATGGCTCATCGTTCATAGTCTCAATGGCCCAGAATCCAATCGGAATTCGTACCCAGTTGAGCCCCGCGGCTGGAGAACCATATACACGTATGACTACTCGTCAATGTTTGAAATGTACAGTTGGACAAACCGGCTATCTCGGCGAAATCCTCCTCTGTCTAGGCTATCATACGTAAGGCCGGTCTCTCTGGACAACTCATGACTCACGATAAATGTTGAATAATGTGCTTCCATTTCCTTGGCTAGGTTTGCACCCATTGCTATTGAAAGGGTCCATTCATCGGTGATAGGAGTGCTGCTTGAATTGATATATTTCTCGTATAATGCCGGAGTGATGAAGGGTTCGGTCACTGCGATGATCGACCGTCAAAGTTGTCTTTGCGCGAGCATTGCCAGGCTTACCTAGCCATCCACTTATGAACATACAAACCGCCAAAGAAAGGGGTCAGTACGTCGTATGACAGACGAATTCTGATTGTTCTTCTTACCCGAGATTGACACCTCGAGCGATGTCCGTACCCCAAATCCACTCTTCTGTTCCGATACGTTTACTCCAGCTCTGAGCCTTTCCTCCAGTGTTGAAAGGTTGTTTCGGATCATCGGCCCAGTCACCCCCGAAACTATTTGTGTACGTGAAAGTTGTGCCATCCTCGGCTTTTATTTTGCTGCCAGTTGTCCCGGATGTTGGGACCGAAGTTTGAGTTGATTTTGGATCGACCGAAGAAGATGCGGAGGAGGAAGAGGAACCCCCAACTTTGGCCCTGGTAAGGACAACAGGTACGACAACACTGATGACTATAACAGCGAAAAGTGACAGGACAACAATAATAATAGTCCTCTTTCTAAATGATGTTTGCTTGGATTTTGAGGGAAAGCTACGATTGATGGTGGTAGCTGAGTTATTTGCAAGATAGGGAGAACTAGTCCCGAACCGGTCCTGCAAAAGAAGAAAATCCAATGAACATGATGAGCTCTCACTAGACGTCAAACCCAACTTGCCATGTCAGTATGTTCAAGGTCATCCTGAGAGTTCGGGCCGAAAGTCCATGCGCTGTTCGCGGCGTGGGGTATACTTAACTCGTGGACGTCGTGGGCGGAGACCCTGTTATAATGGGGCATAATGGTGGTGGTGGTCGGTAGGGAAAAGATTACAGGGTCAGCATCTTCTCAGTATTGTTGAACCCGGCGACTGGATGCCTTCGGTGTCGGTCCAGATAAGGGCATGCCCGCAGACTGCCAAAAAAGAACGATTTTATGCCTTCTCGCTCAAACATTTGTAATGTTGGCCCCGTTGCCGGTACTCGACCTGATGGTGGACTATGTGGTGTAAGGATATTAGCGGACGGATGCCCCGGAATCCAGGGAGTCCCAAGGGCCAACAGCACATCATTACTTGAACGCCGTGCACACCGCAGGATTTCGAAAGATGAAGTTTAATTCACGCACACGCAGGCCTGCATAAACCCAATACATAAATTCTTAGATCAGTTGAGCAAGTTTTTACATGAAGGATCCTGGAGAGTCTATAGACAGAGTTCCAGCCCTATTCTAGCCCCGTCTCGATTCAGTTGTAGTCGATCTAGAAATTTAGGGATCATTATCTCTTCTTGTTCCATCGTGCTCCGCTCTGCAAGCTTACTGTCCAGATGCTATAGTTCTTTCACTGCTTCATCGTACTATGAGCCTCTATGGAGCATGGTCTTTGTTTGAATTACATAGAACTAAACAACAAACGTCGACATAGCCGCTATTCGGTCCCAGTGCATCACTCATATTCCCGTTAATTTTACTTATTCTACCGCAAGTTGACCGCAAGAAGTGCCTCACCGTCAGAAACAAAGAGTGAAATGATTGGGAGTTAAACAAGAGTCCTTCTCTGTTTTTGTTTCCATCGCTACAGCTTCGTACTCTTTTCAGACCATCATTCTGATGTGGGAGAAACTACCCGCGAGTCGCGAGGCTACCGGAAATTGGAATTCCTCAGACGAAAATCCATCACAGCTCGTCATATTCTGGTTACCTTTAACCTTGTAGGTAACAAAGAGCGCGGTAGCAGTACTTCCAGCGATGGCGGTTACGGTATCAGTGTTCTCCTAACCCCTGGATATCACTGTATATGTACAATGTGAACCCTTTACTTGGCTGGGACCGAACAATCAACTTCAAACGAGTTCAAGTCGGCGCCACTGGTGGGCTCGTTCGGGCTTGAATACATTTGCAAGTTGTTCCCCATTTATTCCTTGTCAATCGGCCTAACCAGCCATCCAGACACATCAGCGCTCTAGTAAGATCAGGAACGTAGATGTTGTTGACCGGTTCTTCCGGTAAGATCGTACCCTTAACTGTCAACTACTTTCCCCATCGTAAGTGTAATTACACCCACAAGTATTTTTTTTAACACCGACAAATCCTCGAAAATGGTGCCTCTTGATAACGCCAAGTGTGGCCTACGGCTCATTCGGCAGCCGGCATGAAGAAGTCAGGATACCCGGCGGCAAGCCATTTTGAACCTAGAAAATCGTCAAAATGGAACAAACTAGAACAGCTTCAATGTCACTATTTCTTGGCCCCAGAACTCTGGAGAATACCCCGATTTCATGGGCGTCTTCTGTGATTCATACGACGACGAAACAAACCTATATAAGTGACAAGAGGCATAATACTCATATCAAAGGGTTTCAGAGTGATATCGCGACTAGAAATTTGTGTAACAGTCATGAACCGGTACGACAGTGAGGAAGAAATGAACATGGGATTACTAAGACCCCTTCGTTTCGGTGGAAGGTATTGTAATTCATGATTATCTCCGTGGTTGGACGTAGATGCGCTGATATTTGAGCTTTGATGCTGAGGGGCAAGAATAAGGGTCCCGACGTTCTTCGAGATACCATAGACTTGGTTATCACCAGTCAGGCTTCTCCGGGCAGATACAGATCATAAAGTTGCTTCGTTCCGGAGGAGCATAACGCCATGGAGAACTCCTATCCGTTCCTTGATGAAGAGGCGCGGTTCGTGCCCCAACGTCACATTAGATTCACATCGGAATTGTGCGTTTTCAGTTCCCTCGACTGTACTAGCGGCACAGAAGTCCTAGAGGAATTCCAGTAGCTGGGGCTAAGCTGTATTTGAAGATGCCCGTTGGTCAGACAGAAACCTTTGTCGACAGGGGGGATATCTTGAATTGGGAAAGGCCTTGGGAAGGTCGAAGCTGGCAATGTCATCCAAGAGTGACCTGGGGGTTTGAATTAAAGTGTACATACTACAAATGGATACAATACAACGGTTTTTCGTGGCCTTATGCCAGGCTGTCCCGATCCATCCGCCTCCGTTTTCGTTCTTGCTCCTCGATGATTAGTCGCTCTGCGGCTGTCATGGCAGGAGCCGCTCGCTTCTTCTCGTTCCCTCTATCCGCATCACCATTCGATGCAGCTTTCAGTGGGTTCGGCCGTTTCAGGGGGTTTGCTTTCAAAGGATTGGCAGAAACCTTCAGAGGGTTCTTGAAGCCCAGGGAAGGGGTCGATGACGATGGTGCAGTGGCCACAGTGGACTTGGCTGAGAAAGAAAGGACAACTTTTTCAGCACCATCATCTCGCTTGAGACCTTCCTCGACCGGCGGAGAATCACCGGGCGGTGAAGCTTCTACTTCAGCAGCGGCTCTCTCTATCTGTTCCGCAATAAGCGTTCGTTCACGTTGCTCATCAGAAGTAGTGGCGCGATCCTTCTTCAGGGAAGCTTCCTATAATGTGATAAACCCCTATTAAAGCCAAGGATAAGGGTAAGTAAGAGCTAGAACACGCACAGCTTTCGCCAAAGCCTTCGGACTGCTATCGATCCAAGCAATGAACCAACCTTTCTCCGTTTCGTCAACTCTAGCAATACCCGAACGCCCCAGGTGTTTCACAAATTCGGTAAGAGTGACCCAACGGGTTGCGTTCATGTGAAGATGGCTCTTGTCCGCGATGTACTCCTGATAGACCTGATTGGCTCGTACACGCTTTGTTCCGAATCTGCTTACAATGTGAAAAGATGGTTAAGGATATAAACCCAATTAGTTTAGGAGAGACGGACCTTCGAGAAAGAAGAGAAACGAATTCAGATTGGAAGGTAGTCGAGAAATCCGAAATGTGCTTTCCGGCATGCTCTCCGACCACAAGCATCTGTCGAAGATGGGCTTCGGAGGCTGTATGGCACTTGAATCCGTTCTCATCTCGACATTGCTTCTCGCAAACTTGACAGTACCACCGCAGGCGCTGAAGGCCTTTTGACTTCATTTTATTTGCAACATATTTGGGGGTTCCAACTATGAGCAGGGATATTTCATAAGTATATTCATTAAAGAGAGCTCTACTCACCTTCAGCACGAGGCATTGTATTGGTAAACGATGCACCTGGGCGATATGGGAAAGGTTAGGCTCAAAGTTGCTAGGCTTGTTGTGAATGCTGTGAAAGGGTGACTAAACGGAATTGTGGCTGTGTCTCATCAGTGTCCCTGTTTGTGCTTGCTTGAATTAGACGAAATTGCAGAATCCGGACAAGCCTCGCTTCTTGACACCAAGAATGAGCGCCCCCAGTTACTATTAGATGAAACTCCAAGCTGGCAATGGCAGAGGGGTAAATTGAAATTATAGTGACACGATTCTGCACTATATGGCTACCGGAAACTCCCACATGAATCCTCACGTCAGGCGCAAATTTAGGGCCTCCAGAGCCGCCCAAAAGATATGAATTCTAATTATACAAAGCTATGAGCTGCTAAATACTGTTACTAGTATTACTAGGTTTTTTTTTCAGCGCCAGGAGAATAAAGGGTATCCATGTCATGGGGACCGTCTCCATGTTCGAGTCCTAACTCGAGGCCATTATCCCGAAAACGGAAGGAGCGTTTCACAAGTTCGGCACCTCATCCCACAGGCATAGCTGAAAGGCCGATTTGTCTTAGCGCGATTCGGAG
>CEMJ01394405.1:11219-28768 GCA_900068955.1 Clitocybe nebularis | reverse complement strand
AGCTTAGATGCAGTTCGGTATGGTGGACATGTCAGAGCTATTCTCAGGCCTGACATGATAAGGATTAGTCTTCAGAGCTAGCACCGGTTACAACTACAAGATATTCATGATACAATTTTCTCGCGAAGTTGGCGAGGTCAAAGTAGATTGCGGATAGGGGATTGCATTATAAGTCGTATATTACTCCTGAAAGCATATTAGGTAGATCTGGAGCTTACAGGGCCTTTCCTTTCCCCTTTCTTTGATGTTTCCGAATATATTTTCTCGCACTCGGTACACCAAACTTGACACGCATCAGTATGGCGCTCTAAGGGAACGGGCTAGCACGGATAAGCTTACTTGGACGGTGGGATATAATATTAAAAGAGCAGCGCCGATCCCCCATCCCCATTTAACTGGGCTTGGGAGTAGTTCCGTAAATTGCCCTGTGCTCCATTTCGTGATAACGAGCAATTCTGTGATAATCGTAGCGAGGAGAAGCCAGACATGCTGTCCCATTCTCACAGCGCGTCTGCATGTCTGATGTGACATCGGGTACAGATAGATATCGGACGATACATACCTTGGATCATTAATATACTGAAACAGTTCCCGCACGGCCGGCAAAGCGCATAGGAAAACAAAGGCAAGACGTAAGATAATTATTGGATGATCGGGCTCCATCCACAAGAGTGTCTATTATACAATAACGTTAGGAGTTTTTAATAGCGATGGAGTAGAAGGTTTCGATGCACCTTGAGATAAAATGGATTGAGCTCCGCTGCAAGGAATACAGCGAGGAGAAGCACGACGGTGATGTAATGTGTGAATGATGAAGCTGTACCCCACTTGAACGCTGTGAAATCGTGTGGTGAGAACTGGCTGAGCACACGGCGTGCTTTAGATCGCAGTCCACGGGTTTGTCGGAGTCCGCGCCATTCGTATGGCTGAATGGGAGTGTGAATACAATATATGCGCGGCACGAGTTACAGGAACAGATAAGACTTACCTTGACCTCAAAATATTGACAAGTCTTCATCCCTGTGGAGAAATGCCAATGAGAAGATGGTGACCTAAGATCAAGCTGAAGCGAACCTAGGTATGTCCCGATCCAGTTACAGACTAAAACGTCCAGAATCCACTGGGAAAATCAAAGAAGTCTCTTAAACAGGAATAATAAAACAACTTACGTGATCCCACCAACACTGATGTGACCGTTGTATGTAGTCAACGACGAGTGCGTAGGCAAGGTTTATGACATACCTCAGCGAAATTAGCCAGCTGATGTTGCAGGCTGTATTCCGCGAGTTCAAATGCGATGCTCAAAATCTAGAGATGCGAGATAAGGATCGGCGAAAAGTGGCTATATGAAACGAACCCAGCAAAACCAGTAATCACGGAGAATCATGGCCTTACCAAACCATCCTAAAGTATGGGCGACACAGAATATATCAAGAGCATTCTAAATACGCTTCAGCTGAAAAGAAAAGATCGCCGTTGAGACGGGACAAACCCAAATGGTATGTGGCGTCAATGCGCAATCTTCTGCATAGCTCTTTTCTGGTAAAGGGACGCCTAGATTCGGATCGATGTAAGTCATCATAACGCGTGCCGTTCCCAGGTCCTGAAATAACAGGAAAACGAGGGCTAGTTCGTACAACAAATTTATTCCCAACACGATTCGCCAAAACGAGGGATGTGGCCGTATGAATGGGCCATCACGGAACTGTATCATAGAGAATGTCAGAAATGAGGCTATCGCTGCGTACACTCCACTGCGGATGAATAAAGGAATGTAATATAGTCAATATGGTTTTTGGATACACAACGAGAAACATACACCCGTCTTTTGTCACGCCCTTCTTCCAGTACATCCTGGGTCGTTGCGACATACGCCAAAATCACTAAACCACAAGCAAGCGCCGAGAGCGTGATTGGCTTGTAGAAAAACCTGTACAAGAGATAATCGTATGATTTGGTTTATCATATTTCTACATTATACGCACTCAACACTAGTGTCATGTCTTTCTTGGAACGGCGTAATCCGCGTGTAAGATTCCGTTCGATCCGCCTTGCGCGCAGAACAAAAATAAACAAACGAACCAGGTGACAAGAAAGAAAAAGGCACGCCACATACATCATACCCTGTTTGAACATGCAAATTTGAGATGACATTTCTTTGATCATGCCGTAAATTTTTCACGTACACCGCACGGGAACTCCATTTAAACCAGGAATGGGCTCTGGTTCCGCAGCGGGCGACAGAACGGCGTCCGAGTCATCAACCGGAGACGTGGGTGACAAGTCTGGGTTATCTTCTTTGAAGGAGGTCATGATGACCGGAGAAGTTTGATCTGGAATAATTTTCTCTGGGCCAGGAGACATAGCTCGAGATTCTGCGAAGTTAACCCGTTGACGCCTGGCGATGTTATACACGCCACCAGCCGTATCCTGTGGATGCGAAGGCCCTTTTAAGGATAATCTGGACACATAAAATAGAAACGAACAATGATAGTAGTTCTTGCGGTTTTGTGGCTGAAGAAGACGTTCGTAGGTATGAGACAAGATGATCATGTCGCGTCGTGTATATTTATTTGTTGTTGCTTGCCAAGAGGCGGCAAACAGCGGCAGACTCACACACGTCAGCATCATTTGTTGTCCTCGAAAATGAACAACCTCACAACTCCGTGGCGAAGCTCCTGCATTCCTGGCCGATTCATTCTGGAATACCATTGATAGGCTGTCCAGCCCCAACCTGAAGGGGACCCATGATGGATTGGCAAACTCTTCCAAGCGATTGATTGAAATCTGGATATATTTTAGGTCGCCGGCCAGAACACACCTCCTCTTGGATCTACATCCCCTTTCACGTAGCGAATTAGAATAGCCTGGAATAATCCACGCGGATACTACCCCCGTATCATGGCCGAGAGAACACCCGGATGCAACATTACAGATAAAGCAGCTATATTTTTACATTCCCGATGTCAGGCGAGCTTTTGTTTATCCTTTCTCTGGGATTTGATCCTATCACAGATAATGGTGACCTGTCAATCACATATGAGGATCTTGGTCCTTTCGAACCTGTGGGAGGCTCCGAGAATGGCATTGTCTGAATACCCGGCTCGAGAAGTCAGGATCTGATTAACAGAATACGATTTCCCTCTTGTGATAGGCTTCTGTTTTTTGAATGCAAAAGAATTTCTCAGGTATTCATTCTCATGTTGTGACTTCTCGTGAGATAAGTGCCCTAAATCCGTCCCATCCAAGTAGTCTGCCAGGCTCAAATCGGGGCGTTCGCAGATCATCACTAGCGATGGGGGTCCGGTTAAATTACGGGTCCCAACGGACATACCGAGACCCCCCGCCCACGTATGTAGCATAGTAGGCTCTCTGTGGCGTGGGCTGGAGCCTGATGAACCAACGGCCGGCCGAGTGGCTACCATGACTTCACCCCACCATCAAGGTAGGTGTTTGCGTACTCTAATACCACCTGACTGGCCCGTCTGCAATCATGCCCTTGGCTTACTTCTTGTCATGGTTCTTTCAGGGAGCAAACGATCCCACCCATTTACCTGTTCATGAAAGGATGCCAGTTCTCACCGGCCACGCCAAAGTTACTTTTTGATGCAAATGGACGATCTGATATCTTCCACGACTTCAGACCCAGCCGGCGTTAAAAGTGTCACGAGCTCCCTCAGGGACGGCTCTTAAAGTCAACTTTTCTAAATAGCCAAGGTTTTCCTTCTATACAGGCTTTCACGCATGTAAGTGTTGATCGTTACCCGTTTGATCAGAACCACATACAGCTTGAAAGGTCTGACGAGTTTGACTGATTGTGGCACCCGGCTATCGCTCTACAGATTACGGTATAACGTCTTCTGTGTGACCTGCGAACTCGACGACTGGGGGTGCTTAGTATCCCACAAACAATTCAGTCACGGCTGATGGATACAAGTCTATGTTTCTACTAAATGAGCGCCTCGTGGCACAGCCGTAGAAACCGACATTCTGTATCGTTTTTTGTTCCCCTCCTAGTGTGTCTAAGTCTTCCATACCTGCAATCGGACAGATAAGCTCGCCGATTCTGCCCAGTGGACTGGAGAGTTCACTGTGAAATCAGCTCCGAATTTAGAACGCATCCCGCCTTCCGCGGATGATTGCACAATGTGGGTGCATCTACACGTTCACCCAGGGATGACTTCCCCTCTCTTCTGCTTCGCCCTCTGGTAGGGACCAAAGCGCAACCGTCGCGTGGTCGGGGTTTTACGTGTCCGACGCCACCGATTTGGAAAGACTTCTCCAATCGATTTCTTGGTTTGGCTGAGATGGGTGCGCCGCATACGTAGTATGAGGGAGCTGGATGTACGCATCTCTCTTTCCAATCAGACTCCCCTTAAGCTCGCGTATCATTTCCGATCCTCTGCTTTTGGATCATAGACTGCCTCACACGGTCATCATGGATATGTCCGTAGATGCGACGCATGTCGGTTACTTTCACGCGCCATATGATAAAACATGCTTGTCACGCTGAATCCATGACAAGTGGGAAATATTGATCTGTATTGATCTCACTATCCAGGTGCACGATCAAAACTGATCAACTGGAAAGGAAATGTTGAAAACGCAGGATTGGATAGCATTCAACATTCCTTCCCATGACGGCATCTACTCGTGGCATTTACTTCTCAGTGGGGCAGGGAAATAGTATATACATCTTTTGTTTGATGATAGCGTATATAGGAAACTCCAAAATCTGCGACATTGTCGAGATGGCTAGGCCATGAATGGAATTCTCGATCGACGGATGAATATTCGATAGTGGAAGAATGCCGGCATTGGCCACAGAACAAGTCCGAACCGACGTCTTGATGGCTCTGTGCTGACGTTCGAACCATTCTGTTCATTGTTAAGCAGAGAGTTCGGGTATTATTCAGTATGGTATTCGACCCTGAGATGACCTGAGATGATGAGAGGAGTCGCGGACTTATTGTAGACGGGATAGTTCCGGACAGAGGTGTTCGGGATTTCGAGATAGATTCCGGATTGGATAGGACGAGCACGAAAATATTGTAACCCTCCCATGTGTTGTCCGGCAGACGGTAGGTCCCTGAGACTGATCCTCAGGGCGCGATATGCCCTTTGATTCTTGCTGTGACCGTGATTCTCGTTATATGAGTCACGCAGCCTCGACCATCCGAAAAAAAAGAAGGCGTGGCGGCCAGGCTCGTTTTCCTTTACTTTTCAGGTCAAGATATACCTCCCAATATGGGCATTCTCATCTGTCAATGCCCGGCACGATCTAATAATTGGATCTTGTTTGTTACTTAATGGCCCCGGAAGCTCTTAAGGACAACCACCAATCTCCTTAAGCCTGTTCCTTTTCCGCTCCTTACCATGATGACCTCCGAGTCTTTTCAACCACTCCAACTAAAGGGTGAAATAATGGACCTAGAATTTACCATTGACACCGACCACAGGTCAGTAGCCCCCCAAACCACTTCGTATGTTTTACTTGCCGACTTATTAGCCGTTCTCCCCCCTCTACTCCCGATTTCGACCAAAAATAGGAAGAGGAGGAGAAACCGGACTACCCAAAGCTGTTTGAATTGTCATACCTCCAAACGAAAGGTAGGCAGCTCTATCCCAGCCTAGCTTGCAGGAACCATACCTTGACGATGACGATTTGCCAAGTGCGATCGCAAGCGGCCATGCCAGAGATGCATCCAGCTGGGCTTGGTAAGTTATAAAGCGTGCCCGTCATTGGCTAAGCGAGTCGAAGCTTATTTCTTATCGCCCGCAGACTGGCCTATGTGTATACGAAATAGATGATCCCGCTCTTCGGTATGTCAACCCCTTGCGACTCCAGCATTTTAAATTAAATTATCGTTGGACTCTAAGAGACGACCCTTCTGTCGACGAGAATACACGTTTGAGAAACCGGATCGCTGAGCTTGAGAGCCTCGTTCGGGAGTTGCGAGGTCTGCTTTATTTTTTGTGACAATTTAACTTACACAACCTGACCAACATATCTGTATGATCAGGAAAACCACACCCTCGTTGGGCGGAGAGTAATTTCAGAGACGGGGACCCAAACGAAAAGTGGCATTCGCGCGCAACGAAGTGTATCCCCCTCTCGAAACGCCGTGGTCAATCTCCGGAAAGGTCGGGAGAGCAGCCACCGACTACCCATAACGGTCGCGCAGTCCCATCTCTACTTAGTCCCATCAAAACAGAGCCAACAACAGAACCATCGTCTCACTTGTATCGCTTCTCTCCTTCTCCAGCCCCTTCCATGCGTTATCACACTTTCCAGACTGACGTCCGTTCTCCGTCGTCGTCGTCGTTTGAAGCTGATCATCATTCGTATAACGGCACGAATGGAAACCCATACCATACCCCTTCCTCTTCCCCTTCCGTGCCTTACCACAGCGGCCCGAATCCTGGCTCTGTTCCATCATCATATTCAGAAAATGGCGGCGGGAGTTATACACTATCCGGTAGTGACGATGGTAATGGATACAGCGGAGATCAGTACTCTAATGGGCCGTCATCGTCGCAAACATTTTGTCCGTGCCGTACCAGTCCTGGGACCGGTGTTGCGTATATCTCTCTTGCACAACAACTCCAGACCTCCCTTAACTCCCTCCGGCAATTCAGCCACCATCCACCGAACTCGAGTTGCCTCCTCTATCGTCGCATCGTCGAGCTTAACAGCTTAATGCAGTACGTGTTCGTGCTAATTTCGTTACCTTTCCAATCCTAGCAACTCATATCTCCTTAGTGGAAACCAACCAGTACCTACTGGAGACTCTGCCTATAATAATGTTCCAGAACGTGAGATCTTGACACCTCTATCCGCATCTAGTGGGCACACATCATTTCATACCGGCTCTTCTGAAGGAGTGTCGCCTCACGAATGGAATACCCTTGCAGCCGCAGGCTACAATCCATATTTCCCCGTTCACAACGACCATACCATGTATAACCACGTTATAACCTGATTCGTGTGCTGCCCCACCGCTATTGTGTTTGTATTGTATTTCTTGCAATCATGCGATCTTGATTGGCCTTCCTCCTGGATTAATTGTACTACGCCTCTAGATAGATTACTGTACAATTTAATTACGACTCAGGAGTTTGCTTGGGTTTCACTTGGAAACGAAAAACACGTTGCGTTTCATGATTCGCCCTCATTGGTTCCCCATCTACCATTTTCCAGATATCTCTTTCAACAAACAGGGTCTCGCCGCTTCTCTTGATCAATAAGACTGTCGACAAACGCGTGCCATAGGTGTTATGATTCACGTTGGGTAAAGTTTCCTGAGTGATCGGAAGGGGTGCAACGTGCACTGTATTGCGAAGCTGTGAGCGCTCGGTGACAGGTTCAGGCGATCGCCAACTATTCGGAAAAATTCCTCTTATGTCAGAAACATCACGAAAGATTAATCTGGGGAAGTGCAAAACCCACGCAAGTAACTCGAACAAACGGGCCGAGAGCTCGGTTTCTGTCGTTTCCGGGGATAAAGCATGCAGGACAGCATCAAAATCCCGAGTGGCGTGTTGTACCTTCGGCCATTCAGCATTGGTTCCATCAACACCGTTGGAAACACATCCGCAGAGCTGTTCGCTATTGGAAAGGGGGCGGGATGTTACAGCACCACCTCTACCATGATTCGTGACAAGGGAAGAATCGAAGGATAACTCTCCACCGGGTCGTATTACAGGAGCGAGAAGAAGTAAATTGAATCCGGCAAATTTGGAATCTTTAGGGATAAGTTTCTCCACTTCGTCTTCGAGAGGGAGAGATGAATCTGATAGAAGAAAAGATGAGGTCAAGTAACCCCTAGAAGAACCGTATGCCTGTATGGGCTCAGTGATATTGGTCCTATCATGGTCCTCAGTGTGCCTTAATCTGCGGATTGTGAGCTCTGCGAAAAGGCGCACAATAAAGCAACCCTGCCGGTCCGATTTATTCCAAACCACGTTCCACCTGCTTTTACATCGCGACCTGATAGGATGTTACCTGAGGCATTTGTAACCTCACTCTCGAAGTTATGAAAATGAGCATCCTGAG
This sequence comes from Clitocybe nebularis, assembly GCA_900068955.1. Classification (NCBI taxonomy): domain Eukaryota; kingdom Fungi; phylum Basidiomycota; class Agaricomycetes; order Agaricales; family Clitocybaceae; genus Clitocybe; species Clitocybe nebularis. Next base: position 20,712 of record CEMJ01394405.1, on the reverse strand, counting down.
TAGGTCTGTTCAGAAATTCATCTCGGTTGGTGCAAAGAATACTGCCGATGCAGGGACAGGCTGGTCAGTATGAGCCGATTAACCACGTTCACGGGCAACTGTTAAAAATAAGGTTGCTCGATCTATCAAACAAACTCACAGCGCATAATCTTGGTGGTCGAGGGCCCACAGAGCGATACACATCGTGGATAGAAGGACACACGTAGGGAGTGGATTCAGAATTCGAACCGGTTCGGAAAGGGGTTGCGGGTGGACCAGAGTTCAAAGTTAGTCTTACAATTCCGTGGCTTTACAGTTTTCTTTAGACCAGGATTAATCGAGGCTCGGCATCACCAAAGAATAGCGCACTCATGTAATTTCTTACTTCGTAATCAGCCGTAAGTTGAACCGATGCCACGCCTTCGAGATCGAGTCCAAGAACGAAGAATGATCCTGGATGGGAGATGGCAGGAGCGAACTTGATCCTTGTCTATGTGGCGTGATGATTGAATTATTCCCACGGTTTTTCTTCTTGATCATTCATCCTCCGCCGCAGCGTCTGACTCCCTTATGGATAATACGGTAGTAATTCTCGACAATGGTGCTTCCACTATCAAAGTAGGACTTGCAAGTAGTCAAACAGGAGAACCACGGTTACTATATCCCATTGCTACTTGGGTTTATACTGAATGAATCCTAGATTAATTCCTAATGCAGTCGTTCGATCCAAGGGAGACAAGATGACCTATTTTGGGCACGAACTTGTAAAATGCAAGGATTACTCGTCTCTCCATTATCGGTTACCATTTGAGAAGGTTGGTTTTCCATTATTGTCCCCTAGAAAGTTTGACATACGAAATGTAGTACAGGGGTATCTGGTTGACTGGGACGCGCAAAAAGCTGTGTGGGATGGAATATTCTCAGAAGAAGTCCTTGGGGTAAGCCACATATAGTATAGCTGACGGAGGCTCCTGACTGACGGCCGTTATAGATCAACACCACTGAATCATCACTTCTCATCACAGAGCCGTACTTCAATCTTCCAAATCTTCAGGATATATATGACCAGTTCATTTTTGAGGAATACGAATTTCAGTCATATCGCCGCTGCACGCGTATGTGATTTGAATTGACGGGGTCGTGACTCTTAAACAAGTCTGTCCCCCCTTTTGTTCGTCACAGCTTCATCAGTCATCCCGTACGGGAATCTCTTTGCCGCTCCGGATATGCCGACCGCTGAATGCACAGTCATCGTCGATTCCGGGTTTAGTTTCACTCACGTTGTGCCCATTCTTAGTGGGAAGATAGTCTGGTCTGCAGTCAAAAGGCGCGTAACTTCTCCATCAACAGGTGCACGCGTTCTTATCCTCGAAAAGACTTGACGTTGGTGGGAAACTATTAACAAATCAGCTAAAGGAACTCGTCTCTTTTCGCCAATGGAATATGATGGACGAAACATACATCATGAACCATGTCAAAGAGTCTTGCTGTTACGTGTCTCAAAATTTTAAAAACGACTTGGAAATATGTCGGTATGTTTTCCATCCCGTCAGTTCCATTACTTCTCCTTACAGTATCAAATCAAGACTTGATCCCAAGAGCAACATCATTGTTCAGGAATATGTCCTTCCAGACTTATCGACAAACCGGACAGGTCGGATACGCCAGACAGATGATATTGTCGCCGAGACAGACCAAATTCTTGTGATGAATAATGAGCGCTTTACTGTCCCAGAAGTCGTTTTTCGGCCTGATGATATCGGCATGGCATCCCTCGTTTTCTCGGTGTTTATATCCCTTTAATTGGTCTACCATAGGTTTGGATCAGGCGGGACTTGCTGGTACCATTGCGCTGTCAATTTCACTTCTTCCTCAGGACCTTCAAGGGATGTTTTGGGCTAATATCGGCCTGATTGGCGGCAACACAAAGTTCGCAGGCTTCCGTACAAGATTGTAAGTGTCCTCATGACCCCATGAATCGCGCCGGATCTTCATACTGTTCTTAAAGATTGTCTGAGTTGCAATCTCTAGCGCCCGTGGATTACGAAGTTGTCATCTATGAGAGCGACGAGTACGTCGTCTGATTCCTAATTTGGGGATCGCCGATATTTAGACCACACAGTCCCATCACAGAAGCCTACCGGGCAGCACTTGCTTTCGCCCGCATGCCCGGGTTTGAAAACCATGTCATCACACGGGCGGAGTATGCGGAAAGTGGAAGCCACGCTTCTCGACGGAAGTTCCAGGACTGGAAACCCCACGAGTCTGAGAAGGAGAAGCCAAAGGAAGTGACGAAGGCCAAAGGGAAGCAGAAGGAGGACGATCGCATCCAGGCACACAACAAGCTGACAAGAACGAGAAGCAAAACCACCACCGGTTCTACAGTCAGGCGACGGTGAATCGAATGGTTTGCACATTCACCCGCACCAAAAAAGAAAACTCGTGGGTGGGACCACAGTTTATTTCGTTAAATATTTTGGTCACCGACTTCTTGGAACCCATTGACAACGGCAGTATCACACGGGATCGGACAAAGTGCCCTACATCCGTTTTTTTTTTGGTTGACTCCACCATATGGTCAACGTCACGATATCACTGTTTTTCACCTCACTACAATATGCAGTCTACGGAGCTTCCTCTCGGCCAAAGTATTATGAACAACCAATCACGTTCAAGATCCATCCCCAGAAGGAACTGGGACATTATCGCTGAGAGAACGAGGACTTCCGAATAAAGGTTCGCCTTGTAGAAAGCATCAACGCCCGGCACTCAAGATAGTTAAGAATTTGAACTTACCATTCGAATGCCATCCAAGTCTATTATCAAGGGAATCTCGTCAGCTCAATGTACCGAATGGAAAAATAGATAACTTGAATTACTTTTGTGCCATTGTCACTCTACTGCCATCACATTTGGCGGGGTCGCTCAAGCTAGCATGATATACTAGCCAGGTTTCTGTACCATCGGGGCTGGTAAACCATCCATTGTGAGCTGTACCAAAGTCGCCGTCGGCAGACGAGAACACTGGGCCCGATTTGATCCATGAGGAAGGCGAGGTAGGGTTTCCCCCATTCCACTCAAGTAATCCCAAGGAGTAGGCGGAGGTCCAGCCTTATGTTAAGTTGATGAACATGTATGAGCCCGAAAGGGGAAGAAACCAACAGTATGATGCTGAATACGACAGCCAAACTTTAGTCCCATTGTATAGCGCTGCTGGGCCTTCGTTCACTAGATTCTTCATGAGCGCATGTCGCTATCAAATCATAATACTTATGGCAAATAACCTGGCATGCCAACAGTTTCCCATGACAAGGTAGGCTGGGAAAGCAATGTCATCGCGCCCAACGTGAAAGCATTGGTCATTGGAGCAATATATAAGCTCTGGAGATTGCTGGGGCTGAAAGATGAGAAGACAAAGTAGTTTGCTCCTGAAATGGTCAGGACAGTGCCGTCGATCATCCATGCATTGGCTCCATTTGTGGGCGTTAGCTGTCCCTTATATGTATATGGCCCGTTGGGGTTGGCAGCCACACCTGGGGAAGTATTAGGGCGCTTGGACAAGCATTTTAGATAAACTTACCTTGCAAGACATGGGATCGTTGACCTCCCAGATCGGCATTGTTTCCTACTGTGAAATATATATACCAGCTAAACACTCGTCAGCATTGTCCATGGGTACGTGGAGTACACCAAATTGCTTACATCCCGCCGATCTTGTGTATTTCCGGCGCCCATACATTGCAGCATCTCGTGGACGTGGAACTAGAATATACGGTGGTCGGTGTCGCAGTTTTCAGGCCGGCTATAGTAGTAGCCCTGGTTATCTGGACGTTATTCCATGTCGTTGTCGTGAGATAATAGAATCCTGAGTCGTGGACTATGAAAGGGTCAGATCCATTAGGATTTTTGAGTGGATTTTGGAACGTTGCCACTCCGTCGCTGAGAGGAATGAGAAAGGAGCAGAAAAGGAAGATAATAGCCCAGAGCATATTTGCAAACTAGCGAGGCATGCATACCAGTAAAGACCTTTTAAAGAGGGCAAACAACGGAAGAATATCGTCAAGGGAGGCAGTCACGATGGTCGTCGATGCAGCCATTCACGCTGTATCTGGCGGGCGAATAGCCGCGCAGCGACATCCCGGACCGTCCTACACAACGGTGGAAGCAATGTAGTGTCAGACGATGATAAAAAATGTCTAAAAATAGACGTTTGAACCGTGGAATTTGTGGTTGAGAGAGACGGTGAGAGCTATTATGAGATACGTGACTGGGCGAGTACATTATAAATTTCGGAGGCCACACCGCCCGGGCCGTATCGGATGGAGAGTTCTTAGAGAGGCATACAAACAATCGCTGGTGAATTAATGCAAATGCACAAAAATCGTAAGAAAACAATAAATGGAATAACAAAAAGCTCGGTAAGAAGGGGGATGTGGAAGCCTAGCTTAAGCTTGCTTCGCTCCGGATTGAACCTCTGTTGCTGTCCGCATCACTTCCATGAGTAATGTCTGCTGCTCAACATTGAGAATAGTAGTTGCAGCCTGGTAGCTTGGGCCATTCTGCATTTGGAAGGCTGGGATAGTAGAAGTAAGTACCATCAAAGAAGCATGATTAGGCGAGTAAACATACTAGTAAGTGCTTGTTTAAATGAAACATAGGGGTTAACGTTATCGAGCGGGCTGATATAGCCAAGCTCTTCTTCAATATCTTCGTCGTCTGATGACTCGTCACTGTCGTCGCCTTCTGATTGTTTGTCGGATTTTTCGCGAAGACGGGCGCCCTATAACCGACATCAGCGAGTGTACACAAATAGGACGCCACCGAGTACTTACCTCCTTAGCCAACATCTCCAAGTAGGCAGAATCTTCATCCCAAACATCATCTGACAAATAATATAAGCAATCACGAGACTTCTTGATGAATGTAGGACCAACCGTCGTTCTCATTCATGTTCAAAAACTTTTCATTAATATCATCGTCATCATCGTCCGATTCCTCTTGCATCGCCTCCTCGAGGGCTTTACGCTCTGAAAAAAAGACCCAATTAAAACCACATCAGAAGGCACATACATATTATGTGGGACACAAACCAGCAACAGCCTTGGGCAGATCTTTGAAAATTTTCAGGACACCTCCGACAATCCCAGGCCAGCCATCTTGAAGTGTAGCCGGAACAGCCCCAGGAGCTAGTTCAAGCAATGAACACAGTGCAACAATGCTCAGCTTCTTATCGTGAACACGAGGGAGGCGGTTCTCGGCGTTGATCGCTGCAAACCACTTGTCAAAGAACACGCGCGCCATTCCTGGGCGGAATGTCTCCATGAGGTGGAGCGCTGCTGTTGGATTGTAGAGAACGGCGTTAATCAAGACCTCAAGGTTGGCTAGGCGAAGAGACGACGTCTCGCATTTGTCCATATGGTCGAGAGCAGTCGCTATGATGGGTTGTAATGCCTAAATACAAAGGAAAATGGTAGGTAAGTTTATGGTACAAAGGGTATGAGAAATACTGACATCGTCAATGTGGCCGCGAAGATTGAGGAGCATAGACTCGGCCAGCTTGCTTCCATTGACACGGTCGTTCTCGCCAAGCTGATTATTTGTGATCGAGGTAGTATAGATATCAAGTAGCATGTGCTTGTATTCTGGGCGGCCCTTGATAACGTCGTTTCCATACGAGACAAAGTTATCAAGTGAAGGGAGCATCTCTTTGGGGCACAAATTCAGCACGTGAAGTACTGGATGTCCGAGGAGCTTACCTTCCAGGAAATCAACGGCATCGGATTTGAAAAGCTTATATGTTTGCTCAAAGATGGGCCACATATTCGGGGAGATGGTGCGGAGCTGGAACGTAAGGCTGTCGACCAGGTCATACATGTTGTCAAGAAGATCTGACGGTGAGGGTAACTTAAATAAAATAAAATAAAAATGAAGCCAAACAAAATTCACCGAGGAGCTTGTGTTCCAAGGTGAACATGATAATGGGAATAATGACCTCCTGGACTTGTGCCAGGATCTCCGGCGCATTCTCAATGGACGAGACAATCTGTGGAAAGGGGTAAGTGAAATGAGATCCACTGGACCAAACTCCAGGGATTTAATTACCGTTCCGATTGTCTTCGCGACGCCCATAGCAGCGAATGTCTTGTCATCATCCACGTCGGACATGATTGACTCGAGATCCACATTCTGTGCGTCCGTCTCATCATGTACGATACTCTCCCTGGCCAATCGCATATAAGATTCACACTGTTCACCAAACCGCCGATCATCAGCACCCACTCCACTTCAACCCATAAAACAGGGGGAGAGAAAGACAGGGGCTTACCAAGCGCGCCGTAAGTTGGGCCGCAACAGGGAGCAGCTCCGTTTGGAAGGCATCGACCATAACCTCCATGCTGCGGTTGAGGATGTCCAAATCGGTTTCATCAGACAATTTGAGAAGATCTGGGTAAGGACGCCATGCGCAAGATCGTCAGTCGGAGATGGTCGGCGCAAGAAATCAAAGCGAACAGAAGGGCACATGGTGTGTACATACCTTGAATGACTTTCGCAACTTGAGGTCCGACGACCTTTTTCACTGTGGGAGTGGGAAAGGAGGGTTCAGGTCAGATGGGATCGTGGGCTAGTAAAAAAGAAGGGAAAGGGGAGGGGGTAGTAACGTGTGCATACCGGATTCGTGCATAATGACCAGTTCGGTAAGTGCAAGAGCCGCCTGAACGCGGACAGGGAACTCGGGATCGTCCAGAGCAGCTGCTACAGCAGTAAAGTTTCGATTGAGATTCTATTAAGAGGTACCATCAGGATCACACGAAAACGTATCGGATAAACGCCGAACAGCTCTATCACTAGATGGATAGATGAAATGGATGGGAAACGGCGATCTCACCTCTTCGTTCGTCCAAACAATGCCAGCTTTCGTCACAGTACCCACTACCTCGCACGCCTATCGTAGAAGACCCATATGTCAATTGTATTGTGTGAGAGAAAGATAAACATAAATCGAGGCGCCTCGGACTCACGATTGCTCTGAGGTAAGGTTCGGAGCTGGTGAACTCCGGTGTAACGAACTGCAAGATGAACGCTTCCATGTTGTTCTTCACCTCCGGGTGACGCATGATCCAAGGACCTAACGCAGCGGTCATGTTAAGCGCCCCGAACCGTTGTGGGCTAGGGGCATTTCTATAATAGCATCGTTAGGTTTGATGATCAAGACAGCGGGTATGTGAGGGTACATACGATCGTAGCACACTGTTGATAAATCCGAGGATAGGCATGAAGGTAGCCGTTGTACGATTACTTGCAAGAGAGAACAAGAAGCTTGTAGCAGCAGAAACAGGGGTGGCGAAATTTTCATATTCGTCTGCCGAACTACATCAGGAGGCGAAAGTAGTGAGATGGTGCTCCGCTTGGACATACCAACAGACAGGCGGACGTAGTCTACAGGGTCGTTCTCCCAGAGAGCTTGTTTTGTAGCGTTGAACGAAAGTTGTGGAAATACAAAGGACGATACAAGAGTCTCGAAACTAGGCTTCAGGAGTGTCCAAGTGGATTTTGGTTTGATACTGCAAAGGGTTGAGAAAGGCTGGATAAATAGCAGGAATGTAGAACGCATACCATTCAGTAAAGAATTGGAAGATTAGGTACTGGCATTTTTTGGAGAGCCACGTCTGGTTCGAGACGAAGAGCTGAACTTGGTTGAGGTATGTGTTCAATATCTCGGGCGCGAAATTCGTCACGAAATGTTGAGCAAAGACTCCATAGTCATCTTGCATAGTGCTTGGCAACTGAGAGGGGTTTCCAAAGCTAGAATTCACTCTAAGATAATACCCACAACGGTGGAGAATTAACGCACCGATGGAACAACCTGCCCAAAATTGCATATGCCCACTTCTTAGCTTTCCACCATTCGCAACGCTCACGTTCTTCTTCATCCTCGGGTACGGTCTCTTTAGGAATATGCAGATTCACAACAGCAAACAAGAGCTGTCCCCATGGGACAATACTCTCTTTGCTCTGTTGGTGCGCACTAAGATTCACGACGATACTCGTGCGATATGTCTTCAGGATCAGATGTAGCATTGTCGGGATTTCTTGTGCAGTGCTCGGTGGGGTCTGTAACATCTGTGTTGCAATTCCAACGAGAGTCGGGAACACATCCTCTACAATCTTGGGCAGCACGTCGCTCCTCTGGCGGAACCTGAAATTGAGGCACAAAAACCTAGTTATAGGGAGTGATACTGAGATAGGGGCGATTAATCTGACCTGAACGCGCGAACAGCCTCGAGAACAGCGACACATCCCGCGTGAACATCCCGGATGTTGCTGCTAGTAAGAAGGTGTTTCAGATCTGCGAGCAAGCCGGGCCATCTATCGGGGAAATCATGTGCGACAATGGACTTGAGTGAGTTTGCGATCTGGACAGTAATGCTGCGGGATGGAGATGCTGCGAGGAGTGGCAAAATACTTCCGCGAAGTGCGGCACGGTCCGAACCCGCGATAATGGATTGGTCTGGGCGGCGGTTGGTTGCGTCAATGGAGTAGTGTGTGTGGATGCGATTTTTCAGCCAAACTGAACAGGCTTGGCGCGTCGGGCTGTGTGAGATGGGGGTTAGATGAGCGAGGAAATGGGGTTTGACACGTACAGATCGATAGTGTCGGCTGCGATTATTTGCAGGAGAGCAGTGATCATACCCTCTTCATTGCCGACCTGCCAGGATTGGAGATTAATTAAATGGCGGATTTTTTGGGATCGACACGATCTGGACAATTACCTTACGGATCTCAAGTTCTGCGGCTTTGCGAACATTGGGATCTGGATTAAACGTCGTTGCGAAGAGGTTGGAAAGTGTTTGAAGATCCATCTGTCACAGCTCTCGGTTAGATTTTTTTGGCCTTTGCGGATTTTTTCTCTACAGAGATAGGATAAAGGGAGTAAATTGAGGTTGAGGGCTTGCTTACAGGGTATATATGCAGCGGGCGGTGAATAAAATGGGAGTTGGATAAAGAAAAAGAAATAGAAATCACAAACAACCGTTGTTGCCTGGAGGCAGTTTTTTTCAGGGCTCACGTGAGTCGCGTTGCAGAGATCATTCTAAGGCTACAACCGTATTATCTACTGTATATAGCTGTATATATACGGACTATTGTATGTGTATATGTATATCGTATATCCTCCAAGCTTGAAAGTTAGGTATGCATTAAATATACGGTATATATAGATGATTAGACAGTTTCTCAACTCAGCAGTGGTAATCAGCAGCAGTCAGATTGATCTAGTTGTCGCGATAAAGCAACCTCAAAGAACAAGACAATTCTAATTTCTGAATAACATAAACTTGTTGCGTCTTGGAATACACATTGCCGTAATCATTTCATTTCGTCCAAGACGGCGTTCTCTTTGCTTTAATTTCCAGTCATATCTGTGATGATCGTTGAAAACAAAGGCGCAAAGTTCTGGAACAAACGCTGAACAGACATGGTAATCGTGGGGCTACGACAAAGACGCGCAGGGGCG
>CEMJ01394403.1:16875-30964 GCA_900068955.1 Clitocybe nebularis | reverse complement strand
AAAGGAGCTATGGATGCGGCGGCGCAGCGGAGTCCCACCTTGGCTGCTGCAAACGAGGAAGGAACGTCAGTTGCACCAAGAGGACTGCCCCAAACGAGCTTAGAGATGGCAGTGGCGTCACTGGTGCTGCCAGTTACCACCGCACCAGAACCATTGCCAGTTACCGTTGCAATCTCAGGATCGCTAGTGCCAGAACCACGCCATTCCGACGGCGATACCGATACTGCGATGCCACTGGACCCAGTTCTTACAGCCCAGACTCCTCCAGCCTGTAGCCCAGTCACGCCCCCCCAAAATCCTCCAATCCATACTCGCCAGGCTCCCAATATTGTCGACTCGCCTGAGTTCGTCTTCCCGGAGGTGCAAACGAGTCCCCCCCAAATGCCGCAGCCACCCGCTCCCGAACCCCAACCAAAAAAAAAAAAGGGGGAAAGCGATCGGGCCACGACCAGCACTACAAGATACATCAGTTAATAGCCTCCCCCTAAAACGGACACGGAAACCGGCCGTATCAAAAGAAGTTGTCCCACTCACCGAGGGCCAGGTACTGTCGAAGCGTATGGCAGCTCAGCGTCACGAAACCTAAGGAATTGCTGCTGGCCATATGATAACTGTTAAACCACTTACATTGCAGCTCCTTCAAAAAAGCGAAAACCTAGGGGTCGAGAGGTGGATCGTAAGGTTTTTGACTTTATTTTGGCATGTACTAGTAACAAAGTACATATAATATACTTTGACTATATGATTAGTAACCATGGGTCAAATGTGGACGCACCTTAATATATCACATATCTTCGGCATTCGTTCCATGGCCCCTAGTGTAAATAGGGTTAGATATATAAGCTAGGAAACATATGTGGGGCAAATTAAGTCTGAGACTCGTGACGGATGTGCAAGGTTATAACATACCGGCAGTGAWATTGGAGACCAGAGAGTAAAAAAAACATACAAAGATTTGACAAAGATAGTCCATCTTCTAGCATGAAAGAAGATGGGGCAAATGAGACTCCCGACATACATACAACAGTGTACCAGGAGGGATATCGGATGAGAAATAAAAACATACGGAGATGAAAATATATGAAGATGGGGCAAATGAAACTCGTGACATACATATAACGGTGTACCAGCAGCGATATCGGAGATCAGGGTGGAGAGGAAAAAAAACATAATAGAGAAATGAAAACATACGGAGATTCGCACATTTTTTAGCATGAAAAACATACGAAGGCTGGAGGCGGGAGGGGGGGAACTTTCGAAGGCAGCCGCGTGGCAAGCTCGGGAACCCTGCAGTATTATTTATATCAGGTTCCTGATGATCTCAAGATTCAGTTAAAAGGTAAACAAAACAAAACGATACCGCTGCTCCCAAATGGGTACGCTAGAGCGGGTGCGCAAGTGCCTGAAAAAGGCGCGGGGGAATCGCCCGCCCCCCCAACGATGAGCACGATGAACGCATCACATGACCCGAGGTTTGATATATCACGACCTGAAACTACAACGATTAATACATCAGCTGCGTCCTGTAACTACAGGCGTTTGATGTATCAAAATGACGGTAACGCCTGTTTCTTTGTCTTTTGGACTCATACTAACTCATCACACGTAGTACGTCACCCTTAAACGCCTCGGATCGCCATCACCTTCCTCACAAAGCCTAACCCCACCATAGCCTACCGCCGGGATGGACTCTTTTCGTCCTCTTGTGTCATGACGATAAAACGAATGCTCTGGTTCTCAAAGAATATAACGCTGTTGAGAAGAACTCGTGTAAACCGCTTGAGATACTGCAGGCGGTGACATCGACACCGGACGAGTGGACACCGGAGTCAGGATTGGTTGCGACTATGCGGAAGATTCAAGATTCCCGAGGTACTCAAGGAGATTGATGTGGTTTTTTTCAATTGCCCGAGGCATTGTATTTCAAATGCTGATTGGTTGTTTTGTAGGACGATTAAAAAAGAACCGTAAGTGCTGTAGAAGCAAGGGGAGATGCCACCGCCGCTATGGGGTTGTGTTGGGGTAGAGAATCTAATCTTTTTTATGTATTCAAGAATCAAGTTCCGGTTATTTCATCGCTACGCCGGCCCAATTTAGTATTTTCCTGTTACCTTACGCCCTTTCACTCTCTTTGTAGTAGTACTCTGCGTATTACTTTGAAATGTAAAGATTTTCTAGAAAATTGTTTGATTCACATACTACAACGCATGGAAATCGATGCTGGGTACGTTAGAAACTTTAGTTTTTAAACATATTCTAGTTTCTTTATTCGCCACAATAAGTCCCTGTGCTTTAGGAGTGGTCCTGCGTTGTCTGTCCACCGCAAGTTTGATGTAATTTCAAGTTATGTATCCATTACACCCGCCATATTTTACGGTCCTACCCTACACATTGACTAAAAGGGCCAAAGTTAAAACCCGCCCGAGCTTTTCACATCAACATGTGTGGTTGATAGGTCCACGGATGGCGAGGGCACTTCATACACCGGGTGATTTGGTTTCGATATTACTTGGCCAAAAACGCTCTCCTTGGGGTTTAATTCGAGATTGTAAGCAGCGCCGGACTTTTGACGGGTAAGACTAGAATTCTTTGTGATGACTGATGAGGAAAGGAGTCCTCACCTGATTCACAGTTGAACCTGTGTACACTCCCCCATAAGCTCCGCCAGAGCGAGTCCCTCCTGACATCTCTATAGGGTCCGATCGGCCAAGCTCGCGAAGGATTTCACGGCCGTTGAGGCTATATATCAAGCGATGTTAAATAGATGTATCACACTGAATGGTATGGAATACCTGGCCAGCAGCGAATTGGAATATACTATATAGAGCGTGAGTCGAGGTATAACACGTATATAGATGGGGAATGACTGACGTTTGGGTAGCATGGAGTAGAACGTGATCCAGATGTCTACAAGTCGACACTTGTCAATGGCAAGCCCAAGATATACTACTGGAAGAAACGGTATACGTACAATTGTTTCGCATGGTAGTGAACTAAAATCGATATTGAAGATTAATTAATATGAGGCACGTATAAATGGCGCGGGGTGGCGGACTCACCAGGATGAGCTGTGCGAGTCCAGTAATACTATAGGTTTTAAGCATTAGGTATCATCATTGTTCCACGGCACACCCATTGCATACCTCGTTATTGTCCCGGTTTCTGTTCAAATAAGGGCCCTTTCAATTGGTTTCTTTCTTCATTAGGAAATTAATAAACACAGCTTACGAATAGACCAAGCAATCAATTTATCAATAATCCTTGCAGTCCTGAGTGACGAGTAAGTCGACACTCCGTGGACTCATAAGCCCAAAGGATCATGACTCACAATTGAATCCCTTCATTCCTCTCCGAATAAAGTCTCCAAACTAATGCCGCAGCAATATACACATCCGCAACAAGCGAGATCGTAAGTGAAGTAGGAAGGATCCATACGACCTTTGCCTCAAACGCCGGCACGGATGTGATTACAATGGATTCGACTGTAACCTCCAGACCAAACCCGAGGGCAACCAATGTAACGAATGCACCAATAAAGGGAATCAAGGGGTTTTTGGTTATCTTGTAGATCCTCATGCAGAAGAACCATTGAACTACGATTGATGTATATTGAGTTTGGGATAAGGTTGAGGGAGGAGTTGCGTACCGATAACTTTAACCAGCACCGTAAGCAGAGTATCCATTCCAAAAGATTTTGGAGGTGCCAAGAGTGCTTCTGGATGCATAAAGTTCTTTACTACGAAGAAATATAAGACATGACCGAGGCATATCGATTGTCCGATTTCAAGTAAGCTATTGAACGAAAATTGGCGTCACGAATGCGATCCGGGGACGATCACACGTACATAACCACAGCGACCTATATACATATATACGTCGGGAGTCAACGCTCAGCGATGGTGACAAGAAAGTAAACGTGACACACCAAACTCTTCAACCATACCGCATCCTTGGGGAATTTTTGGTAGTAGTTATACCCTTGCACTACTACTGTTCCCATTAGAACGTATGCGAGGAGTATACCAATCAGGACGGCTCCTAAACACCGTTATATTGTAAATAATCAGACTCAGAATGATGCGGAAGAGATAGGGACTTACCGATAGTATTATCCCAGGCGGGTTCCACAGGCGCGCCAGCTTCGGCCATAATCGATATCGGTGAGAGCGGAGGGAATCAGTGCTGCAGTCGACTGATGTAAGATGAGATACTTTATAGTATGTCGACGTTGCGATGGTCTCTATGAATCAGATTAATTACTAAGTATTCGTACCAGATATCAGAATGCCTTTAAACCAAATCCTGAGCGGGAGAGCTTCCCCCGAGGACACGTCCCATCTATTCTCGGCCTCTTCTCACGGCCATCTGCCTTAGTGAATTCAACGGGGATATTGATAGCACGCTGCACACCTTATAGAAAGGGTTTTTTTAGCTATAAATAGTCATTGCAACTCCACTAGAGCTACCGCTTGTGCCTCTCAGTGTCAAAGTAAGTATTGGTTTCGAGTTGACAATCATCATCATCATCTCAGATTGATCAATCATCATCAATGCATCAAGAGTCGTGAAGCAGATTCGAGAACCACGTGACCCCACTGTCGTTCGCTTCTTCTCCCACCCGTCTCTTCGGCTTGGCGTCCATGATGCATACCACCAACACCTACGAATCACTCCTCCTCCCAGACGGTGCTCGCATCGCATATGAAATATTAGGTTTACACCATCTATCTAGTTCAAGTTTTCCAAGTCGAATTCCAGTGGTCCTCATAGGTGGAGTAAGCAACTTACGAAGAGATTTCGATTTGTTTGCGGATGAGCTTGCGCGTATACGTCCAGGTACATACTCGTCTTGCTATGAATGGCTATATCTACTAAAGAATGAATCATTGATAGTGCTGATATACGACCATAGAGGAATAGGTGATTCTACATACGCTCCAGGGCCAGCTTCATCTCCAGCACCGTCTTCAAATGGGTCGGACACGCTTTCCATCGAATCAATGTCCCGCGATCTCTTCGCTCTCCTTACCCATCTCAACTGGAAACACGTCCACATCTGCGGTTTCTCAATGGGGGGTGTGATCGTTCAACAGCTTTTATTTTTGCCCTACCTTCCTGTCAATCCTACCCCTCTTCCGTTTTGTGTTACGCATGTTGTGTTGGCGGCGACGATACCTGCCGTTTTTGATTTCGATGGAGAAGAAAAGGGGAAATACGGTCTGAAATTTGGGAGGACGTCAAATACCAAGAAACATTTAACTAATGAAGAGAAGAAAGCCATTGTTAGACCGACATTAGAGTCGAGCTTTGATCCAGGATGGTTGGCGGATTCAAAGAATGAAAAAAGATTTCAGAAACTACTTGGAAGGATGGTTGTTGGTAGGCCGATGAAGACTATTAGTACGTTCCACTCTCTTTCAAACTCAAATGATTCGTTGAAAATCTTGCTAATGAGCGCATAGTGATGCAAGGTCAAGCGGTAAGCCTAATTTTTCTTACATTCAGTTACCACTGCCGCTGAACCCTAGTTGGACAGATGCGCACATTCTCATTCTTTAACCTCCACTCAAAACTTCGCGCTCCCCCGGATGGCCCAGCAATCCTAATCATCCACGGAAAACTCGACACTGTCTTGCCGTTTTCATCAGCCAACAAAACTCTCGCCCTCATACCTCACGCACGATTGGTGCAAGTAGGCACGGGACCAGGGCAGATTGATTCTTTGAATTTTGGTCATAATTGGTTTGAATATTTCGATGTGGAAAGGTGGGTTGGAGTGTTTGAATCTTTCCTTGAAGGGGATGGAGATAAGGACGGGTCAGGAGAAAGAGGAAGGGCAAAACTTTGAAATGGTTGGTGTGTGTACTAGAATAGTGATTCTCTTTGCAAAGTAGGTCAGCGCCGCAACTGCATCAACGGATTTTGAAATGATAAAAATCCTTGGCTTTTGCTAGTACTACCAGAACTTCGAATTGATTCCTTCTCTCGAACTTGATGAATCACGAATTCGGCGCGTTGGTGAATAGGAGAGAGAAACGCGTGGTTGTCACCAAGGCCTCTATCTTTCATTGACATCCCCACATGTAAGACTAGGACCGTTGATTATTTTTTTAATAATCTAATTTTTCGTCTTGTTCCTTCCCCAGATCCGTACGCGAAAGCTCCATCCGGAAATAATGCTGGTCCAAAAATAACGTTTAGTCCAAATGCATATACAGTACAGCATGGTTTCGAAGTTTGGAAGTTCATAATGAGAGGTTTGGGCTCAACTGCTGACGCTAACCCCAAGTCAAGCGTGTGCGTGAGGCCTCAGCGTCTTAACACCAAGTTGAAATCAGAAATATCAGAACTCCTCGGACGCCGCAGCATTCGAAGCGCTCCACGAATCAGAGAGTGTGTCCCTCGCAACTTGAAACTTTTACAAGTAGATCTGGTCGCATCTCCTTTCTTCTGGCAGACCCTCTTCTGATATTATCCCTTTGTCTAGCTGAGCGTTTAACTTAGGGCTTAGAGACATCCCCCCCTTGCCACTAATAGACAACCCCAAACCAGCCCCACGCCCAGCCTGACTATAACTGGCAGGTATCAGAAAACTTTGTGATTGATGAAGTGAACAAAATCGCCTCGCTTCGCATACCAGACAACGCCGATGATCTTCGACATTATTGACTCACGATCGATTCCCATTGCCCGAATTGGCCTCTTCCCACCAGAGTCTTAGTTTCATCTTATTGCTTCCTGTCTTCCCACCAAATCAAATTCGGAGCATTTCAACTATTTTCCTCCATGATGCAAATTATCCGCTACCGATTAAAAATCGAGAGAATTTAGGAAAATCTGTCCACCATTCCGCTATGCCCGAATGATGCCCGAACCAAATTTCCCGGCATTCCGCATGGTGTGGTGTTCCGAATTTCGACTTTTTGTTCGAACTACAGGTTCCATCAATAACATCATCATCACGCGTTTAACGCGTGGGCTGTGTCTTCTTTGGACAGGTACGCTAAAAAAATTCTAATTCGAACTCAACTCAAATTGGGCGTTTATATTGATCAACTGTTTTAATCAGCGATTGGCAGGTTCGTGATTCCCAGGCGGTAATAAGTTATGGTCACAATTCAAGTTGAGTTTGACCTACTCTCCAGATGTATCCCCACCATCCGGCAGTAACTCCGTTTCAAGTAAAGAAAACTCCTCGTCTCGCATTCCTTTCAGCAATGGGATTGTTATCCATTCTTCTACTTGTGTATATCTATCATTTATACGCTTGGGGGATCACTTGGATTATCACATGCTTTTATATGATCGTTGTACCAGTGGTTGTAGTTGCAACAACATATAATAATGTCGCCGCAGCTCACTTGCCCTCGTCGGAGCCGTTGAAATCCATCTTTGACCCTCACTCCCGTGGGCTATGTCCGATTGGAGTTGATGGAGATCCTCGTAGCTCATTATACTTCGAGAAACATGGTTCGGGGCCAGAAAAAGTTCTCTTTATCATGGGGTAAGCCATGTAAATTTAATTGTTTTCCTTCTTCAATCAATGTTCCTTTAGGATGCACAGCAGCTGCTTCAATTGGTATTATCAAGTGCTGCATTTCTCTCGTATGCCACAGTACTCTATATTAGTTTTTGACAATCGAGGTGTTGGACACAGCGGTACACCATTGGGTCCTTATAGGTTCGTTCCTTGTGTACAGTAGATCTCCCATGGATATTCAATTCGTTTCTCTACCACGGTATATTCTTTCTATCAGCACAAGTAGTATGGCACGAGATGTCATCGCACTTCTTGATTTTATTGGATGGAAGGATACTAGATCAATACATGTGGTTGGCTTGTCTCTAGGTGGTATGATAGCTCAAGGTATGTGTAATAGAGCTTAAGCATTGACCATGATAATAACTTAACCCAGAACTTGCTACTTTGATCCCTGAGCGTATGATAACCTTGACACTTGGGGTCACATCTGCAGGAGGCAATTGGTGGAGGAACCTTCCGCCTTGGAAAGGCTTTATGGGAATATTGAGGCAAGTCTTTCAAAAATACCACCAACCGATTGCAGCTAACGTTAACCTTTACTACAGAATGACATTGATGAAAGACTATACCGCGAGGATTCCCGTCCTGCTTAGCGTCCTCTATACCGACTCCTGGCTAGATGAAAAAGCAGTAGCTGACCCTGAAAATCGGACAAATCGTGAAGTCGAAATTGGAGTCAGTTTGGATTGATTTTTACCTTGCTATAAGCTCACGCTATCATTCAGAACTACATACGCCAATTTGAGATCACCCGACCGCTTAACCTTGTTGGTTCACTCTCGCAAATGTGGGCGGGACTATCACATCACGTATCAGCACAACGGTTGCGTAGATTATCCCAGTCCCAGTCTATCCCCAAGGTTGTTCTGGTAACAGGGGACAAGGATAACCTCGTTCCACCACGAAACACACTATACCTCAAAGAAAATATGTTGGAGGATGCTGAAGTGGTGTGGTTTGAGAACACGGGACACGCTTTTCATTTCCAAAGGCATGGAGAGTTTAATGCAGTATTGGAGCGTGTATTCAGAGAGGGGCGGGAACGGATTTACTCTCAGGAATTGTACTAGCTATATCGAGATTATTCGCTCTGTTTGTTCCATTTGATTTCACTGGCACGAGTTCAATTGATGTATAAATAAAACGACAGAACACATAATACAAAAAACAGATACAATTTAACAAGTCCTTAGACCTTTGAGAATAAGCAATCAGAACTCTGACGTTGCACACTGAAAACGAGCCCATAAGCCCCCCTATGATCAAAGAATCGCTCGAATTAGTGCATGCTAGAAAGAGAAGGAGAAGCAACAACGCACATCAGAATACATCGAAATATGCATCCTTGGTGAAATGTTTTCTGAACGTCCACCGTAAGACGCTTCCTCCCCAGTCGGTTGTTGTGTTTTCGTTGATCCTGGAAGAGAGGAAGAAGCAGACCCAAGGCAGAGGCTAACAGAGTCAAAACTCTGATAGAACTTGCACAAGATGTATGAAATCTGGTTGTATGCCATTTGACGTCCTGTACAAAGGCGTTGACCTAGAAAGCGCACTCAGGATTTGGGAGTATAGAATAAGGGAGATCTACGTACCCTCTCCAAAAGGCAAAAATATCTTTGTGTTGGATTTATAATACTTCTGATACCGGTGGTCTAACCAGCGGTCTGGATCGAACTTGAGGGCTTCGGTACAGATAAAGACGTCAGTATTATGTATGACGGTGGGACGGAAATTAGATGAAAACACCCATACATACCATCGGGTCCCCATAAAATCTTATTGCGCTGCATAACTGATGGCAGGAAACATATCCTATAGAATACAAGTCAAAGATCAATATATTTTTAATCGACCGATTTATAAGACCGCTTAGAGGTATTTGAAAGAACTTACTTCGTACGAGCCGGAAGATAATATGTCTTTCCGTCTTTCGTTGAAGTCCAAGTCGATGCTTTTGTAATCTCCCTAATAGCATATTGATCGCTGATACAAAGGCGGACAAGGAGGCAAGGTTCATACCGTATATTTGTCGGTCTGGTGTTTATTATAACATAAACGTTAATTTGGTTATAAGTCAAACGATGGCTTACATTGGAGGGAACACTCTGTACAAGTCTGTTAGATAGAAATTCTAAAAAAGAAGGGAAAAACTGAGATGACATACCGCAGGGTTTCTATGAACAAGCCCGATTGCATTAAACATTAATGCCGCCAGCACAACGTAGCAAAGGATCATGTATTTACCATTGATAGTAGCCCTAAGATACGGCATATATTTCAGATCATCCATATACAGCTCTCTGTCGGACCCTAGTTTTTCGATGATTTCTTGCCTGAGCCGAGCGCTTACTTCTGGATGCTGGCTAAGGGAATAGAATAGGAATGTGAGTGTTGCCGCGGTCTGAAGGATGTCGATCAGTTGGCGTTTTTCTATCTATGCGGCCTACCATAGAACTTACAGTATCACGAGCTATTGATTCGATGTATTGAATTCAAAAGTCAGAGAACGCCGATTACCGTTTAGATCAAGATGAAGACATACCAGCAAAAAGTAGATTGAGCGTTTCATCCCTCAAAAAATTTACATCGTGGGTAACCTTCAGCAGGTCTCCGAGCACTGAACCGTCTTCTTCTCCTCCCTCCTCCACCTCTGCCCCACCCCTAGAAAGCTTAGTATCCGATTTAGCCTTGGCCTTAGATATTGCGTCCTCCAAGATCGGGATAATCACAGAATCAATATCCTCACTATGCCGGGCGATTGTGTCTCCCGCCACCTCTGCGAAAGGCCAGACAGCAGTGCCGAGGACGAGACGCCACCAGACCTTCGCCAGACCTTGGGTCAAGGCGTTGCTGAATTTTAATGCAGAAGGGGGGTAGGGGTTCGGAATAGCCGTGTCGCTGAGAGGAGTGGGAGTGGGAGCGAGGAATTGGAATGGATCGCATGCGTTCCGAATATCCGTGGGTAAAGTCGAGCTTTTTGTTGCAGATCCTAAAATCTGGTCACGGTGATTACAGGTATGTGAGGAAGTCATATGGACAATAAACTTACAAATGAGGTGCCCAAATTTAAAGTTAACATGAACATCAATTCCTAAAATCGATGATTAATCAATTATCCTTCGGTATGAAGGTAACATACCTGAAGATCAAGAGCAACACCTGATGCGACACTATTCCTCATAAGTGCTATCGCATCCTCTACAGGCTTCCTGAGGGCTCTTAGATTTGATACCCTAAACTTGCTAAATCCGGGTCGGGTGAGTGAGCGATGAGATCTGCCAGTGTGTTGAATAATTTGGTATTAACAATCTTCCCTAATAGAGCATACCTCCAGATATCTCCGTCGGTAGTAAAAATCCCGCTGCCCATTAGGGAGGTAACGGCGAAACGGAATCTGTCACCTCGAACAAAGTTTTCGGATTCGTTAGCGAGGATGTGATGCATGAATTCAGGGTCGGACGTCCAAATCTTTCGGTGAATTATTGAGAAGGGGAAATCAATACTAGAATGAAATATATGAAACCCGGTAACATACCACTGTAAGTCCAAGTAGATTTGTCTGGAAGGTAGTGACAAAGCTCTCCATAATTTTCCCAATAAACTCGTGCGGACGGCCTTCGCGAAAACCTTGAAACAGGTTCCTCAGTAGGTCGATGTTTCCTGGATATTTTCCATCATAAACAGGAAACTCTTCCGCACCCATCGAACGAAGATGAGAGCGGGTTGAACTTTTTTCTAGTACCAGTGCTAAAACCACTGTTGGAATAAAACATAACGCAATAATAGAATAGCCAAAGAATGTTGTTTGGTGTAGTAGAGAAAGCCAAGTTTCCCTTCCATGGATGGTGGATAAGAGATAAATGGCCAAGTAGCAGACAAAAGAGCAGAAAGGAATATTCCGTGGCACTTCGGCTAATATAAAGCCAGCGCCGCGCAAGATATCAACTGATGGGAGCATATTTGAGGGAGTGGGTCGATTATAGGGGGCCAACTATAGAGCGTTTTGTTGCGTTTTGTATGGCCCGAATCAATGTGGTACTGGTAAAGTCAGCACGAATAGTAATTTTTAAAGACCAACCCCTAAGAGTGATCCTTGCCTATAAGCCTACGATTGTGCCGTTGGAACCTACATCAGCATCTGATGTTATGTGGGAAATCTGCCATGGAAATTGCCCAAAGCGCCGAGCCCTCTGTCATCGCAAAGACATTACGAAAATACACTATTATTACACAAACGATCAAAAGTGATCACTGTTTGGGATATTAGGTTCGGAGTTTGAACTCGGTCTTCACAGCATGTTGTTTGACTGCCGATCGGGCGTCGACATCTAGCATATGAATGATTATGTCCATTTGCCTTCATCTATTTTGGGCTTCCGGGATCAAATATTTTCAAGATCATGTGTCTATTTTCAGATTCTAAAATACTGGCTGATATCACATCTCGGTATGTAGGGTTGCTAACCAACGTGGCACTCGTTCCCATATGCCCGTGTTCCCAGCCAGACAACGCAAGGCTGATTCTCGTGTTATAGGGCATCGTGTGAGTACTATTTGAAGTATACCATGATATCCAGAAGCATTCCGCATCTTCTATATCTGATTCACAGGTATAGATCATATTTGGTGCCTCATAATTTCAATCCACAGAATGGCCTGTCAGCAGTTTTTGTCAGTTAATGAAAGTAGACGAAATAATTGATATATTGGTGTTTGGGGGCAATGTCCACTTTTTTCATCAGTACAATTGAGAACGAATTTCATGTATTACACGCTGTTACGGACGTTAAAAGACTCACATGGTGCTGTGCGCCACCATCTCAATCTGTCTGTTAAAGCTATACTCCAGTGATACAGGGGACAGGAAGCGCAACCTTTGAACACATGGTCTTTGGGTGATTCCCAGCCGAACTACATCAATTCCTACATGTGCTATGGTACCTGTTTCATCCATTAAAACAGTTGCGGTTCTTAGTTCCATCTTTATCTTCAAGTATTGTCAATTGAGAATATGATAAAGTAAATAAAACTCACAGGATAGTATAGCACCAAACCGCTATGCCCACTGCCCAAACATAAATTCAGTTCAAGTTCCACGTGTACTGCACGTTTACAAGCGCTTTAATTCAAATAAGGGAGAAGCAAGACATCTAATGACGAGGGGAATCCATCAGGATGATCGTGAGCGCTTACTTGCAAGGTGTAACGGGAGATCCCTTACTTATCACAGGCTTCTGGCGCGTTTTGGACTGGGCAGTGGATACTAGTTAGCATTGTACGGGACGCCCAACGTTTCCCGTTTGTTGGAGTGCTAACAATCACTACTATTATTACATTGATGTGGGCGCTAATAAATCCACTATTCCCTATAAGCCATGAATTGAACCTCTCATCTGTTTCATAAGTGCCCCGGGGGTGATTGACCGGGGTCAAGGGTGTACTGAGGTTCTACCTCATGATCCAAAGGCATAGTTCTGATCAATGATTCGGTGTCTGTGCAGTGTAGAGTGCTAGAAGAGATTGATGAGTGTTTGGGAAGAGGGATGATCGGAGTATACAAAACAGGAACTTAACTACGGAGTCACTTCCAAGTCAGATAACCCCCGAAGCAGGGGCCCCAATGCTTGCAACCTATATAGAGTGGGGCTTCGTTCATTACACTTATGGATAATATCCCGTCATGGTGAGAACCGAGGCTGTTATAGAAATCAAATCAAATTTGTGGCCGGTCCTAGACGGCGCTCTTTGTGAATTAGAAAGCCCTAGGATTTGGAGGGATATAAACAGAGAATAAGCAGCTAGTGTATATAGTGGTTGATGGGTAGGGCTTCATCGGTGCCTTTCTAGACACCCTTTTTACCTAAATGTGATTGATCTATTCTCAGATTCTATCGCAACAAGCACGAGGTCTACCTTATCCGATAGAAGTAAATAATCCAGCTTCTAGCATATGCCCCCATACTTAATTCCTACAACTTACCCCGCATATCTGGTGTATTGATTATTTTCCACAAAACTTGGGCTAACTCTTGTGGTTTCTCCTGTGCAGCCTATGTATGTATATCCCATCAGCATGCGCACAAGTTGTATTAATTCCATTTCTCACCAAATGACCGGCGCCTTCTATCTCAACGACTGAGGCCATTTGTCGGCCTTGCTTCTTGTCACAAATTCCACGTCGAATTTCGTCCGATCTATCAGCCACAGTAAGATGAGACTCCGTGTTAAACAGATATATATGAATAACTTACAAAAGATTAACCTCGGTGCCATAAACACAATGGACAGGCAAAATGGAGCACAGCTCGCTCAAACGCGTGAGTGGATCCAAATGGTCTCCAGGAGGAGCTCTATATACCGATACTTCATGTTCTCGCGTACAAGCTAGTGTGATGCCACTACTCTTTTTCGGATAGTGAGGGCTGGGAAGATCTCGGAGGCCGTATTGCTGGATTGAACAAGTATTGAGTAAGTACAAGCTCTGCTCTCGATATAGTTATTGGAACTTACTATAAAAAGGTCCAACACTTGGGGATCCCACCTATT
>CEMJ01394402.1:116264-128743 GCA_900068955.1 Clitocybe nebularis | reverse complement strand
CCGGTTCTCAATACTTCGAACTCGGAACTTCGAACTCGGAATGTAACCGAATATAGCCACCTTTGATACTTCAAGGCATTGCCATTTCAGCAAGACTATTATAGATACACCCCAAAATCCCCCTCTGTGCCCAAAATCCCCGGATAGGATGCCAGTTTTGATTTTCCGGACAGTCGCCTCACCCGGAGGTTTCCTCTTGTGGAAAGTAGTATTTTGGTCAAAAAGCGGGGAGAAAAGTCCGACAAAATTTGACGCCTCCATTTTGGATGTTCAAAAATAGTGGTACTTAAGCAGCCCACACCATAATGCATACGGATCCTGGTCTGTGGTAATTCCCAATCCTTCATGTGTACGAACACGAATTGGTAGAAATGGCCAGCCCCTTCTCCGTACAATACTTGGGTAAATTTACTAGGTCCAAGATGAACTACTGATGGAGTAACAGACTCGATCATCTCTTGAGCAGGTCCACAAACCCGATCAGCTCCAAAGTCCAACTCATTGGGCATACCGTAACCACATCAATGGCGGGACAACGGGAGATGGAGCCTCCGAATGCATTATGGGCGCCTCAAATGGATCTAAATGATGACCAAAGAAATCACCAAGTAATGATCCTTTAAAAACGGTTAGTATCCAAAATTTGGGTTCTACAAAGCCCAAGCTGCAAGAAAAACATGAACGAGGAAATTGCTGCACTATTTGCTATCGGTCTAGCTTCTATCATATGTTATCGCTACAGTAGAAAATCTGCTGCTCCTCTTCCCCCTGGCCCGAGAGGCTTGCCCCTTCTAGGAAATATCGTAAACCTGCCCCAACACCAACCATGGACAGCCTTCGCGAAATGGGGTGAGATATACGGTATGCTTCTTTCTTAAACCTACCTCAGCTTTTAGCTTCTGATTCACATGTAGGTGGAATCGTTCATGTCAGTGCCTTCGGAAAATCCATCATCATCCTCAACGATATACAATACGCGATCGACATGCTGGACAAGAAAGGTCTTCTTTACAGTGACCGTCCCACCCTTGTAATGGCCGGCCAACTCGTCGGTTGGGATATCGGCCCAGGTCTTATGTCGTTCTCTAGTACTTGGAATGAATACCGTCGCCTGCTGTCCAAATTCATGGGCACTAAAGCAAAGGTCGAAGCATATGAAAGCGTTCTTCAAGAAGAGACAAATAGTCTATTAACAAATATCCTGACGGATTCAACCACATGGGTTGACCATAGCCGCAGGTTTGTATGGTTTCAATAAACTACAAAGGATACCTGTTTCTGAGGGGCTACTCCTTTTAGGTTCGCAGGTGCTGTTGTCCTGATGCTGGCGTATGGCTACAAAACAACGAGCCATGATGATGTGATGTTGAAGCTTGTCAATGAGGCCATGGATCAATTTTCAGAGCTCACTGTGAATAATGCCTTCCTTGTTGATATATTCCCAATCCGTGGGCCCCGTCTAATTTTCCTGGTTTTTCGTGATGTCTGATGACGAAGTCTAGTCCGTTACGTACCCACGTGGTTCCCTGGCGCTGGCTGGAAGAAGAAAGTGCCCAAGTATCGACAAACGTTACACAACATGGTTGATGTTCCGTTTGCCTGGGCGAACCACCAGATAGTTAGTTGACCCGGCCTTCGCTTATTTCATAGCTCAAGCCCGACATAGGCCACAGGATCTGCTCGACCTTGCTTCATATCCACCACTACCGATGACAAGGGACCCGCGACAAAGCCAGAGTCCATCCTTAAATGGGCTGCAGCAGCTATCTACAGCGGTCCGCCATTCCCTCCATTGCTATGCTCTACATTCCAGACTCATGTCAACCTCCCAGGTGGTGCCGACACGGTTTGCCTCACGCACCCTTAAATTGTTTAATACTAAATACAATATCAGACTTGGGCTGGGATCGAATCATTTTTCCTGGCAATGACCCTCCAACCCTCGGCACAGCAGAAGGCACAGAAAGAGCTAGATAATGTAATCGGGACCGACCGATTGCCAACACTCGCAGACCGAGACCGCCTGCCATATTTTGAGGCCATGTTCTCCGAAGTTCTGCGCATGTATATATTTGGGCCTCTTGGTTCGTCCTTCGTCCTGTCGATCATTTCTATACTTCATGAGAATCATAGGCCTTCCCCATGTGCTTCGTGAGGATGATGTCCACAACGGTTATTTCATACCAAAGGGCTCAATCGTCATCACTAACTCTTGGTATGTACAGAGTGGGAAGCCGAGATTTCTTTTGAGAATCTGAAATATTGAACCCTACAGGCAATTTTGCAAGGATCCCAAGATATATGCGAACCCCGGCGCCTTTTCTCCAGAGCGCTTCCTGGCCTCCGAAGGACATCCAAAAGAGATGGATCCCCGAAAATTCTTGTTCGGCTTCGGGCGTCGGTGCGTTACAGTGTATATCCATTCACCAATGATTTTGACCGGCTAATACATCCTGCTCCAGCATCTGTCCAGGTACTCCTGAGTCTCGCATATCTGGCTTGTGTCATCTTCTGAATTGGTGTTTTTCATGCAGGTATCCATCTTGCAGATCCGTCCATGTGGCTCGCCTGTATCTCCATCATCGCCGCTTTCAACATTTCCCCGCCTATGATAGATGGTAAGCCTGTCTATCCACCTGGAAATTATTTGGATGGGACGATTAGGTATGTGTGGTATAAGTTACGGCCCATGCAGTGTATCTTTTTTGACTGATTACGCTTCCCGCCTCTGAATAGCCATCCGGAGCCGTTTGGATGTGTGATAGAGCCTCGGTCCCAGGCCGCAGAGGCCCTTGTACGTGCAACTAGGTAAACAGGTAGTGTAATAATTACAGATCACAAGTGTAGCAGAGTATGAATTCCAATAAAGCCTGTTTCTATGATCGGTCTTATCTAGCTAGCGTTTTTCCCGCCTCCAAACATTCTTTCGTGCCCCACTCGTAGTGTGAAGTGTAGGTTGATATTTCATTCTTTATGCAGGTGGTTGACATACAGTATCTAATCGACATAGAATCATCAAAACCGGCGCTTCGTGGAGCGTGTGCTATATTTAGCAGTCCCGGTCCGCCTATATACCACCTTGGTTCCTGTGATCTTGCTACGCTCCTTCGATTTCTCCAACGCGCCGCTAATGTTCCGGTAGTTTTTACCCACCCGTTATAAACATGGTTCGTTCATGGAGCACGTTGAAGAACAACCTGAAAAACCATGCATTTCTGGCGTTTGTCCCTCGCATCTTTAGGCCTTCTAATATCATCCTTACATGTTACTGCCCGTGTATACGCGAAGACGTGTGCACTCTCCCCGCTGGGACTGGGTAAAGATGACACAGACCAAGTACATAGAGCCGTTGCTTCTGATGCCTTATCTGATCAAGTAACATAGGTCGAAAACGCCATCGCCGAATGTGGGCAGTTCGGAAGTACCACCTTCGGACCTGGTAACTACAATATTACGAGGTATGCTCACTTAACATGCTCTTTACGAGTCGCCCATGTCCGCATATAGGAAGATGACATGGAACTTAGTTTCCTCTCGGGTCGACCTGAACGGATATCTCAGCGTAAGCATTCTTGGTGCCGTCCCCTCGGACACAAATTCACAATATCCCATCGTTAGTTCAAGCCGGATGTACAATACTGGCTCAATCCCAATAACACCTACAGAGTCGTCTTTATCCAAGTTGATTATTGCTTCTCTTGCTATTTATTCCTTTGGATTCTGATTCGTTGGCCAGAGCCAGGCGTCATGGTTTGTTGTAACTGGGCGTGACTTCGAAATTGATGCCCACAACGTAGGTGGGATCCAGGGAAACGGCCAGGTATTTTGCATATCATCTCAGCCGCACGATTTTGATACCAGTGTGGATACATTCTAGCCGTGGTGGTCGTTTTTCGCCACCCATGCGAAGGCTGATGGCGATGGTCGTCCCATCTCACTGACGTTGTGGAAAGTCACAGGGGGGACTATAAAAAACTTTCGAATTGTTTCACCTCCCTTCTGGTCAAATACAGCGGCAGAGTCAAGTGCAGTGGTGTATGATGGGATGTATGTCAATGCATCCAATACTGATCCGTTATATATTGGGAAGAAGTGAGTTTGATATTGCACCGATGAAACGTTATTATTGAAGGTGTCGTTGCCAGCGTGGTCCCGAATACGGACGGTCCGCACAAATTGGATTTAGCCAATCTTAAACTGATCCACTTGACATTAAACCAGGTATCAACACATACCGGAGCGACAATATCTCCCTCTTTAACTGGGACGTAACTTGCGGTGACGACTGCCTAGCAATCAAAGGGGTGAGGGGTGCGATATGAATGTTTAACTTACTCTTATGTGAATTGATGTAGAATTCGTCCAACATCATCGCACGAAATATAACCTGCCGCGGCGGAAACGGGATTGCCTTTGGATCTCTGGGGCAATATGCGAATATGGTGATTCCCTGCTATTGTTGATGCAACTCAGGCCTGTATTGATCATCAGCAGAGTGATAATGTCTCCAACGTTCACATAGAGAATGCTCGGGTAAGCTCGTTTGGCATTCAATATCAGAGAAGTAGAAGCAACGGCTGGTTCGCAGATGATCCGAATTGATCCAAATGTGCAGCCTAACATGAATAACGGGGTAAGTTCTTCCCTCTGCAAGCTTGTGTGATGTCGTAAGTGGACGCCCTACGCCAGGTCTACCTCAAGTCTTGGACCGGAACTATCAATGGCGCCCCGCCTACAGGAGGCGGCGGCGGCACAGGTAGAGACGTCACGTCACTCACCTTTCATCAGAGAGGCTCACTCGGAGTCTAGGCCTTGTAACAAATGTGGTTGCTAAGGATATTCAGCTAGACCGCGTGAACGCGCCACTACACCTTTATCAAACCAACGGAGGTCACACGTCAGTTTTCGAGGCGATCCGTTTTTCATCAGGGCTAATGGGTCATGGAAATAGAGGCGACACGGCATCAAAGCTCACATTCGGGAATCTCCAATTTTTAAACTGGACAGGCACTTCATTATCAAACAAAAGTAAGTAAAGGTATAAGACGTAAAAGAGATGGAGACTCACTGCTATACGTCAGTTGTCGACATCGAGTGCAGCCCCGCAGTGGGCTGTACCGGTATAACGTTTGACGATTTTGATGTCGCCGGACCTTCTGGGCAGGCACCCAGGTATATCTGTCAAAACGTTCACGGGTTGTCCGGTTTGATTGGTCAGCGCCACATGGCTTTGTCACAAAGTATAGGATACTGATGCTAGAGCCACCGGCAGCACCTTGCAACAGCACCGGGCAACCGTGAGGCCAGAAGTTTTGGTATATTTTGGTACTGATAAATTTACAGTCCAGGTGGTTGCATATATATAGCTAGTGAGCATAGCAATGAAAATACTTTTGCCCCACTGGTGGTATTTAGATCAATCATCAGAGATTGATTTCCGGCAGTTTAAATTTCCGGCATGCCATCGGCTTGGTCTCGTGATATATTGTGCAAATGAATAAGGCTGTAGTTTACTGTTTTAGGCAGGGGGAACGAGACAAGTCGAGTACAATAGGTTCTAGAAACTCATGAGAATATGGCAGAGGGGGTCTAGAGTGACTGCCAATTGGCATTCGTCAATCAGTGTATATGAAGGAAATAACTGAGGAGGTGCTATGGAAACATCACACAGTCATAGTAACGCCGAAGAGTGTGGTCGGCCCCCTGCTGTCACTGCCTGGATATACTCATCAAAGGCCTCCTTTGTTTTGCAATCATCCTCCCTTTTCTTCCCCCGCCCAACAGGCAGGTCCCTTTGCATTCTTTAATTTTCTTTCTACTCGCTACGCAGGGCGTTCTATAAACTAATGGCCTCTAAACGTTCATCTGGCCTTGACTTTTCTGATGGCAGGGGTTCAGCGCTGGATCAGCACCCCGATATGTCGAATAATTATGCTGGGGGCTCCGAACCCAGTCATCTCCAACGTAACAAAACGGAGAGGAGGAGATTGCAGGGCCTCCAACGCACGTTAACCACTTCCTCAGTTAACAAAGGTCCAGTCAAGCCTAAAACCTTGCGCGAGCGTTTTGATCTATGGATGATCAATGAGGGGGGCAGACAACTCTTCTTTGGCGTTTATATATTCCTTCATCTCCTCGTCGCGGTTTTTGGCTTTATGAATTACCAACTTAAAGACAACTCGGTGGGTGCTAGGGCAACTTTTGGTCCCACTTTCGGTGCGTTTTTCTCCCCCCGGTGGTGATTTTGTTCCGCGTCTCATTCGATGTTTCAGCCATCGCCCGTACAGCAGCACTCGTCCTTCATGTAGACGTCATCTTCATCCTCCTTCCCGTCTGCCGCAACTTCGTCTCTCTCCTTCGCCGGACTCCTCTGAATGATATCATTCCGTTCGACAAGAACATCACTTTCCACAAAGCGACAGGATGGGCAATTGTCGCTGGAACGGTAGTTCATATCTCTGCTCACATGGTCAACTTCGGGAAACTTGCCATGGCAGATACGAGTGCCACGACCACAGGCCAACGTGTAGTCGCCTTCCTTTCTGCAAATTTCCTCACTGGTCCAGGGGTGACTGGTTGGATAATGACCGCCTCTCTGGGTATCATGGTTTTCTTTGCGATAGAGAAGAGGCGCCGTGCGCACTTCGAGTGGTTCTGGTACTCCCATCACCTCTTCATCGTCTTCTTCATCAATTGGCAGCTACACGGCATGTTCTGTATGATCAAACCCGACAGGCCCCCTTACTGCTCTTTTAATCAAATTGGTGTATTTTGGGTACGTTCTTGGAAGTGTTACTGTATTATTTTCTCACTGGCAAGAACAGCGTTACTGGTTAGTTGGCGGGGTTATCTGGATTTGGGAGCGTATCCTCCGCGAAATTAGGTCACGGCACATCACCTACATTTCTAAAGTCATTCAACATCCTTCCAATGTCATGGAGCTTCAGATCAAGAAAGAAAAGACCACCACGAGGGCCGGTCAATATATCTTCCTCTCATGCCCCGAAGTTTCCTATTTCCAGTGGCACCCTTTCACCCTCACTAGGTTCGCCATCATCAAATTTCATAAGTCTTCTGTCTAACTATTTTTTAGTGCCCCAGAAGAAGATTACATTTCTGTCCACATTCGTGTTGTTGGTGATTTCACAAAGGAGTTGGCGAAAGCTGTAGGGTGTGACTTTGATTCCAAAGGCAAAAGCGATGCTCCTGCAGGAGGGAAGGTTGTTGGCACAGTCAATAATTCGTCTATCAACCGTACTCTTCCCCGCGTCATGGTCGATGGACCATTTGGAAGTGCCAGCGAGGATTTCTTGAACTATGAGACCATCTTACTCGTCGGCGCGGGGATTGGTGTTACACCTTTCGCTTCGTGAGTACAATGTTACTCCACATTCACACACTTTTATAATCTGGAAAACAGAATCCTGAAATCTATTTGGTACCGTATGAACAACTTCAACCACTCCAAACCCACAAGGCTATCTAAAGTTTACTTCACTTGGGTCATCCGTGACTTTGGCGTAGCTGAATGGTTCCATTCACTACTCCACGCCATCGAGGAGCAGGACACACAAAATAGGATTGAAATTAACATCTACCTCACCGCCAAGATCAAGGAAGATGATATGAATAACATCATCGTAGGATCTCAAACACACATATATATATTATAATGACCCACTGTAATTTCTCACAGGTGCAAGACGTTGGTGCTGAGAAGGACGCAATCACGTCTCTCCGCGCACCCACTCATTTCGGAAGACCTAACTGGGACCGTGTGTTTAGCTCGGTAGCAGAAAAGCATTCTGATACTGACGTTGGAGTTGTAAGTGTTGCTAGTTGGACACCGGTCGATGTCAATTGATAATTTCACAGTTCTTCTGTGGGCCGGCGGTGCTATCAAAACAACTTCACCAGATGTCCAACAAATACTCTGATCCCAAGGGTACTCGGTTCTTCTTTGGCAAAGGCACGCTTACTCCTTGCGTCCTCTTTTGCAGGCCCACTAACCTACCTTGCAGAGAACTTTTAAACGAAGGATGAAGCCGTCACGTAGAAGGGCGATGTCGTGTATGTTATGTTGAGAACGTAGTTGCTTGAGCTTGCTCCACTCTTTTAAGGATATCTACATCTAGTCAATATTCAAGTCAATATTCACCAGATATCTTTTTATACAGTTTTGATTTGACTCTAGAGAAATCGCATAGTCTGTGTCTTTTCTGCAATGTTTGATTATAGTTATTCGATTCGAATTCACATATATAAATTTCAGCCTAGTTATTTATGACTGGCAGCATGCTATTTACGGCATATGTATACCCCTTGATTTGAGATTAACATGAACGACTTGGATACTTTTTGAGGGAGATGATCGACGCATCGATGAAGGGTCATCTGGCAATACATAAGTTGGTTGATGCGCCTGGTGTCCGAGCCTAAATGAGCTCAAGTAAACGCCGCAGATCTCCCGCCGGCTATGTGAAGTTGCCGGACCCCCTTACAGCGATGCTCCGGGTTCAAAAAAGCCAAACGCATGTTATTGACTCAGACGAAACCATGCCCGAGCACCGCCCTCCGCCTTCCTTACCTAAGTGCTGATCACCCAGTCTTTAGAACATATAGCACATCAGTCCGTCGGGGCATCTGTCTAAGGAGAGTCACAAGGCGTGGAGATCTTCGGACTTACATTACAACAATGGGGACACCTCGCCGACGTCTGAGCCAACTGCTGAAGGAGTTGACACCTGGTCCGGCACCTATCGGCACCCTCAAGTTGGGGAATATCACATATGATGTACCAGCTTCATCGAATCCCTCGCGGCTGGCTCGTTCTAAAGAGTTGCTGAATATCCACGACCCAGTAAATGCTGATAACTTGCACTTTATGTTGCAAAAGTACCTACTTGGCCAGGATATATTCCTCGTGTCACAGCCAGGGCCATACGCGCGACGGCTTGCGTTGACTTTTGCTGGGTAAGCAACCAAATATCAAGTTATGTGGCTTGCCGATCACCAATAATCACACTAGTATTATCAACGCGGAGTATGAGTATATTGCATTACATAGAGACGTAGGCGAGACCGAATTGAAACAGGTGTGTTTTTATATATATTTCCGTATAAATCACTCAGTAGCCCCCAGGGAAGGGAAATTAGAACAGGTGGAAATCTTGTATATGTGGACAGTGCCGCCGTGTCCGCTGTTAAGCATGGGCGTATCCTGATTTTAGAAGGAATTGAGAAGGCCGAACGGGGCATTATGCCTGTATGTCTTCTCTGTCTTTTTGTATAACGGCCTCCTCTCATGTCCACAAGGTTCTCAACAATCTACTGGAGAACCGCGAAATGTGAGTCGAATGTGTATGAAATGTCATAAATATCAACATCTTCTAGGAACCTTGACGATGGAACACATATCATTCATCCGCATAGATTTGCACAGTTGGATGCTGCAACTTCCGCCCCAGGACATCCTTTTGTCTCTGCACATAAGGATTTTCGTGTGATCGCCATTGCTGCTTCTGTCCCCCCTTATCCCGGGTATCCACTGGATCCTCCCTTCCGTAGTCGCTTCCAAGCTCGTTTCATTGATCCAGTAGGTTCCCTTATGGCTCTCAGTACATCCTCTGAAAGGCGGCCCCACCCCTTACTCGACAAACTTCGCACCTTGATCCTTTCCACACAACTTGCTACCGAGTCCCGTCATGCCCTTGAAGTTGTGTCTAAATCCGCCCTCTCACCCTTTCCTCAGACCGCGCTCGTAAAGTTAGAGAGTATTATCGCCACTTTCCCACCACCCGAGCAACTAGGTCCCGGACAGCTTGCACGATTACTGTTATCAATTCATCCTGCACTAGTAAATGCACCATTCCAAGCGTGGGCGCTGCTCAGCAGACAAGTGGAAGAGGCTGGACTCGGCGAATTAGGTACCCCGTCTGCCTCCTCTACCGGTGAAGAAATCGGCCTTTTTGGGTATCATGTTGTCTCTATTGAACGTTCGGATGAAACTTCTGCCCGTGTTACATTTTCAGGGCCTCGTGGCATGCCCGCCGTGGCGGTTACAGTCCCTGCGGGTCCAAAGCCACTTCGCCCTTTCCCATTCAAAGAAACTCTTGACTTCTACCCAACACCACGATTTATGGGTTTGTTAACATGCTTTATTCAAGCCCATGCCCTTGGCTGGGATATATCTTTGATTCCACCTGCATCGCCTTCTACAGCGTCGACGTCAACGTCGACACTTGTAAAACTGTTTGGCCAGCTATTAGGCTATGAAACAGAAGTAATGCATATGTATAAAGAATTGGGTGGCCGAGAGCTCGTTATGCGGAGAAATATAGAAGATGGGGGTGCAACGTCTTGGGAGCCCAGGTAAGTTCTTCACGAAGCATCTTCTTGCCAGATCCACATTAAATCCTTTTCGCCCAGTCCGTTGATAAAGGGAGTTTGGGCAGGAAATCTTCTTCACCTTTCCGGACTTGATGTTATTGGTTCTACAGCAGGTTCACTGGCACGATTAATACAAGATAGAGAGATAGAACTGTGGGAACACAAACGAATTGTATCCGACGTGTCTCCAGAAGAAGTAAGTTGGGACTCTTCGTCATTATCTCCTAAATTTAGAGCGCGCTTTTGCAGGCGGCCCTTGGCGAACTTTCCGTCGCTCACCCTTCGTTCCGGCTTATAACCACTGCGTCTAAATCTCTCCCACTGAAAGACTGGCTGTCAGATGAACATGCTAATATGTTTTTTGGCATTCCCAGCCAACCTATGGAGAGGGAAGAGGAGTCGAAGATCCTTACATCAACGGGCTGCCCACAGGAACATGTCGAGACCCTTATATCCTTTGCTGAGAAATATAGAGAGAGTATGTCTGCAGATAACATCCTCAAGAATCGCAAACTAGGAACACGGTCTCTTGTCAGGATTGCCCGCCGTCTGGCAATGTTTCCACAGGATGACGACCTGCATACGATCATTTGTCGTATACTCCTCGCGGATTTCTTGCCAGCAGTGGAGAGAATCAATTTAGACACACAATTAGAAGATGCAGAAATTGAAATGAGAACACCTTTGGTGCGTGAAGTTTTCATTAAAAAATTCTTATAGCTCACAACTTATATACTTACCAAGTTCCATCCAAATCCTATTGTTCAAGATGATATCCTAGTTTTTCCAGGATCTAGCAGTTCTGATGGGGGGTCCCCGACAACAACAATTCGCCGGTTCAATACTTCTCATGATCCCGAGGGAGTTACCTTGCACATACCTCACATGGATCACTTCTACGATAACAGCCTACAAACGGGCCTGATGCGAGATCTAGCTATTGATCTCGAGATCATGGGTGAACATGTCGTTTTGCTGGGAAATCAGGTAGCATACATTTTCAAATCCCCGTGGCCATGATCTCATCTTGTCCCTGTAGGGTGTTGGTAAAAACAAGATCGTAGACCGGTGAGTCGTACCCGTTGTGAGTTCAACCAAATAGCTAACCAATAAATAGATTATGCCAAGTAAGCCTTGATGATACCTGCCTCTCTTTCAAATCCACAAATCCCTATCTAGCTCCTAGGCCGTCCCAGGGAATATATCCAGCTCCATCGCGATACCACTGTCAACCAGTTGATGTTTACAACATCATTAGAGGGTGGAGTCATCAACTATACCGATTCTCCCCTTTTACGAGCTATCATGTTTGGTCGTGTCATCATCATCGATGAGGCAGATAAAGCCCCTGAACACGTTGTTGCCATCTTTCGCAGCCTTGCCGGCCAGGGTGAAATGTCATTATCAGATGGTCGACGGGTACGACCAGTGAAAGAAAGGGACGGAGACATTCCAGTCCATCCTAATTTCCGATTGATCCTCCTTGCTAACCGTCCAGGATATCGTGCGTTGTATCACCGTCGTGCTCATGCCCTAATTACTGACATGTTATTTTGGGCTGCTAGCATTCCTTGGAAACCACTTCTTGCAGGTGCTTGGAGAGAATTTCAGTGCGCACTCGATTCCCAATCCCGACCAAGCATCTGAGCGCAAGCTTTTGGAACAATTGGCCCCGGAGCTTAGTAAGGACCTTATCCTTAGGCTCGTTGGTGCGTTCCAGGACCTTCGTAGAGGGTACGACGCGGGCATATTGAACTATCCTTACTCATTACGAGGTTTGATCGTTCCTTTGTCATCCTTCTAACCATTAACTGGTTCCTGCCTCCCCAGAGCTAATAAATTTAATTCGACATATGCGGGCATATCCTCAGGATTCTCTTGGGGATACTCTGCGAAATGTCTTTGACTTCGATATATACAAACCGGAAACTATAGACAAACTCGCAGAAATCCTGGAACATCATGGGTTTGTATCTTTTTTGGCGATATCCAGCGCACAGATTATTGATAGATTATTTAGGCTCCGGGTTCCCCATCTGGGCCTGGATGCTGCCCGCCAAGCTGCAAAGACCAAAGTTCAAGAAATACAG